>JAOTQR010000011.1:14780482-14888952 GCA_025774065.1 Solanum ossicruentum | reverse complement strand
ACGTTGGCTTATGTTTGTTATGGTATGTATTCATTCCTTCTTCTTTATTGCTATTTTGACTATGAGGGTGAGCACGATTGTCTGTCTTGGCCCCCGCTATTATCTATGTAGTAGGGGTGTTGTTGGATAAAGTTATGTATTTATGCTATAAGTTAACTGTATTATCTATTGACTTTATGTTATGACAAGTTCTCCCTTAGCCCCTTTTCCCCTTATTTCCATTCTTCAAATGTCATTTAATTATTTTCGCGACCAAGGATGTGTAATGATATGTTATTAGTCTTGTTTGGGGTTCCTTCGGGTTCCCTATTTGCCGATCACGTCTAGGCCCTAGGCTTTGGTCGTGACAAAAATTGTATCAAAGCATTAGGATGATAGATCCTCGGAGTCCAACACACCATGTCGATTTGAGTCTTATTTATGGTTGTGTTGTGCACCACAAGTATGAGTAGGAGGCCATGAGACGTTTTAGAAAATGTTTTCCTTTAACATGGTCTATGTCGTGATTTAGAAGTGAGATAGGGCTTTCCCCTCTAACAAATATTCTTTGATCTTTTAGTGGATCATACCACTTCAAGGAGGAAGGCGAAGGAAGGTAAGTAGAAGGTTTTGATTTTGATGGATCTGAGTTTTACTATTTCTTCTCTATTCTTTTAGTTGATAGTGGGGCTTCTTGTGCGACCAATTGGTTGTGTGGATCTTTGGTGTATATTCTCTTGGTTGGGTATATTCTCCGGTTTGTATTGCATTAGCTCTTGCTTTGTGGCTTGTTGGATTTGATACGGTGGATTTTGATGTTGTACTTGGGATGGAATAGTTGAATGCATGTTGTGTCTTCAAGGATGGTGGGACCCATAGAGTTAGAATCCGACTCCCTAAAGAACCTATCTTTGAGTGGGAGGTTTTCAAGTGGTAGCAAGGGAGGTAGGTCTATTCATAACTTAAGATACAATTGATCTCTAAGTGGTTGCATTTATCATCTTGTGAGACGTACAGGTGTTAAACCTAAGTTGCTGCATAATATAATTATTTGTGGTGGTCAATGAGGCTTTGAATGTCCTTTCTGATATTTTAAATTTTGGGGTAGTCTAGGTTGTGTGGTGCTAACTAATGGTATTAAGGTATACCTCAGTAAAATGTTGCAGATTAGAGATTAGCCTAGACCTTTGACTTAATCAGATATTAGGAGCCTCTTGGGTTTAGTGCGTTATTACCGGAGATTGTGAGTAGATTCTCTTCTATTGTTGCTCCTTTGACTTTGTTGACCCTATGTAAGGCCATGTTGTAGCCAACGTTTTGAGTAGGGTGATTTGATAGGCCCTGGAGTTGTTATTTCTTGTGTTATTTCTTAGTGCTAGTAGGAGTCATGTGTATGTGGGTTGATCCTTGATCCCTTCCAATCAAGGAGACCCAAAATAATTTCAAGAAAACCTATATGGATTTTACTTATTTTAATTTAGGATTTGAATATTGTGATTCCTAAAATTCTATTGTTGCATGGGTAGTGTTTATTTGATGATATTAATGTGATTTAAATTGTTATATGAGTATTTACTTTGGGTTTATGAAGTTATAAGTATGCATGTTCCTTTTTTTTGAATTATTTCTGCATGAGAGATTACAATACAGATTTAAATATGGAACTAATTATGTTTTCACTTCAACTTCATATTATAAATGTTGAGTTTTAAATGGGGTCTTGATTACCTATATCATTTCCTCATTGTTCATTGCATATGCATTCATGTACACAAATTATTTTGAAAAATTATGTTATGGATAAGCCCAATTTCGTTTTATAGTATGATTTTGATAAAAAGGTTGGTTTTGACAATATTGTGATCATATATATGTCTTGGATTTTGGCTCTTTAAGCATTTTGGATGCTTGCATCATTTTGTATATGAATGAGCTATTCCTATGCATGAGTATTATGACTATGAAATTATGATTTTGGCTTTTGAGCCTAAGTATGAATTATTGTGAATGGTGTTGGCTGTTAAGCTCAATTGTGCATTGAAATTATTTGGAAAAAATATGACTATTACCTGTTTGAATGTATATACATGCATATTATAAGTATTATTATGGAAAGACGGCATAGCTTGATGGGGTTGGAGGTTTTGAGGTAGTTGGACTACTTGTATATCATGCTTTCAATGAGCGTAGAACCCGTAAGGTTGTAATATGATTGGTAAGGATGGTCGATCTATTTGGTCAACTGCAATGGGTTAGTCACTTCTCTAAGGTTGATTAGGGGTTCGAGTTTTGTTATCTGGCGTGGAAGAAGGTAGGTGATATCCTTAAGTTCCCTTTGAACTAGGAATGAGCATCTTGATTATTGGTGGAGTTGTTAGGTGGGCTTGTGCACCAGTTATGTCTATTGGATTTCATGAATAGGGTCCCAAAAATCCTACCTTGATATGTTTGTAATGGTCTCTAGTGATAAGGTGTTGATTTGTTTATAGCTTGTGAATTATTTTGGGGGTAGTATTGCATGTGTTCGAGGACAAGAGGTTGTTTGCTAATATGGTAGGTGTTCATTATGGATAACAAGAAGGCGGTTAGAGTTCTTTAAGGATTATGAATGAGTGTGCATTATCTTTCCCCGGTAAGGCTAATGTTGTGGTTGGTGCTCTAGGTTGCTTAGCATGTTTGCTGATTGTGGCAAAGAGGAGACTAGTGGGGTCCATCGGTGGTTAGATTGGAAGTTTTGGGTGAAAAGATGATAAGGTGGGGGTTGTCTCCCAACGGGGAGATGGTGGTTATGGTACCAAGTAGGTTAGCTTTATATAAAATTGACAATTGAATTGAGGATTGTGAGTCCTTAGATAGCGTAGAGGGAGGTTAGTAAGGTTGCATAATTTTGGTAATTGCCAATAGATATAGATATGGTTCGTCCGGTTCCTCATGATTCTAGGTGGATGTGATGTGTTGCTGACTTTAGTGTTGTAAAACACTTTGAGGTTGTGGGTTAAGGATTGTAAGTTGGCATAAGACAAGGTTCCGATGGGAATGTTGGATGGATTAGTGGAGAAGTTGATTAATGATAATGTAGTGTTTTTCAAGGCCCTTTGGGAAGAGTCGTCTATTCGTATGTGTCACTCGGGGAGTCAGAGCAGGCATGGAGGAGCAATATCTGTATCTCTTTCATTCTATTCAAGCATATGATAACACGTCAAGTCCTATTTTTAAGATTTCAAATCTTACATTTCAGCCCCTATGTCATTCACATGCATTCATGTTTAAGTTGGCAAGTTTAAGATGATTATACACTAATGCTGAGATTTTGAAAATGGTGATTTAAACGTAATGTTGTATTCTTGTTAGGGCTGATTTGTTTACGATTACTCTTGTCATGTACGTTTCTTCTATATTCACGGACGAATGTCCCAAGGGGGAGATATTAAAACGACCCCAAAAAGTGTTCGAAAATATGCCTCGGAAGTACCCGGAATCGTAATTTTCATATATCTAAAATTCCATTCATTATTTCAAAAATTTGACTTCATATTCTTTTTTAGGTGGTCAAATGGAGTGGGGAGTGGGTCTAACCCAAATTTTTGATCAACCGTATCAAAATCCGACAATCATAATAAATGCTATTTAGGAGGGTTAATTTTGAAGGGGCATATCTCTTTGCACACAAAGAATTGAGTGGACCACGACCTACCAACATAGAGCCCTTTACATTAGCTTTGGTTTCACCTCAATTCGAGTCCGAATAAAGGATTTGTGTCCATTTTTGTAGAACTCATTTGTGCAGAAAATGCAGATTTCTAGTGAGCATCCACATCACCTCCGCGACACGGACTAGTGTTATTTTGGCCTTATTTTATTGATTTCAATCCAAGAATTAGTCTTAGGCCCAAGGGTTCCCACACTTGTTTTTACCTATACCTAGACTTATTTGACCCTCATATCATCCTCAACATTCCCCAATACTCACTGAAACATTTAGACTCATACTTCACCCTAAATTAAAGTCTCAAACTCAAGACCAATATTAAGAATTTCACAAAGGATTCTCTTCAAGCTTCAAGCCCCCATTCTCAACCTTCACCAAGAACTTCTCCAAAGCTAAGGTATGTGGTGTTGAACCATTGGGTCATTCCACCCATGATGCCTAAACCCTCTTTTACTTAATAATGCATGATTTAAAGTTGATTTTGTATGTGGGTCTTGTATATTGAGAAAATTATTGCATAGTGACGCTAGTTCATGAAAGTATGGTTGTCTTAGCTTGTTTTGAGCACTAAATCTTGGATCTAATGTTGGATTTGATAAGGGGTTTTGATGTGTCTGTCTTGAAGGTGTGGCAAGGTATTGATTGATGGTTTTACAACGGATTTTCTTGCATGATTTCATCTCTAAATTGTGTGGTCTTTTACCCCCGTTACACTTTACCCCCCCAAATATTTGATAAAATGTCCAACTAGGGTTTCTTGAGGAATTGTTAGTCCATTGAATGTCTTATGAGTTGAATGATGTTATGATGACTATATGATGATAAAATGATGTATATATCTGTGTTTAAATCATGTAAAGAACCTATGATCTTGCAAATGAATTGTTGGGTCCACATGTTGTTGTATTCCTGGGAAAATTAGGAGTTCTTTCTTGATGGTTGAAATGTGATGGTTTGATGAGCTAGTTCTATGAAATGCTTTATCTGAAAAGGGACATAATACTATAAGGAAGACCATGTAATCCAAAAGGGATGGGCTCCTGTAAGGAAGGTCATATAATCTGAAAAAGGATGGGCTCCCATAAGGAAGGCCACATAACCCAAAAAGGGATGGACTCTCGTAAGGAAGGTCGCATAATTCGAAATGGGATTGGCTCCCATAAGGAAGGTCCCATAGGGACGTGCTCCCATAAGGAAGGTCAGATAATCCAAAAAAAGGATGGTCTCCCATAAGGAAGGTCACATAATCCGCAAAGGGATGGGCTCTATAAAGAAGGTCACATAATCCGAAAAACGGCGGACTCCCGTAAGGAAGGTCACTTAATCTAAAAAGGGACAGGGTACCGTAAGGAAGGTCATTTAATCTGAAAAGGGACGGGCTCCCGTAAGAAAGGTTGCTCCTCCAAAAGGTCTTATGTTATATGAGTTGAGGTTTCTTTCAAGACTTATGTAATTTGATCTATGTAAGATGAATGATTTGCAAAGCATTGTTTACTTAAGCGATGGATACACATTCCACATTGGTATTATGCTACCGATTGATTATCATTATGCATTTTGATTATGATGCCTATCTCTTGTTGCATTGTATCCCACATACTTAGTACATTCCAACGTACTAATGCATACTCTATGCCTACATGATATGACCATGTAGGAACCATAGGCCCGCTTTAGCATCTCCACCCACGTGGCTAGTGTAGTTTTACTCAAGCTTATTGGTGAGTCCTCCATTTCGGGGGTGTTGGCCTATGTTTGTTATGGTATGTATCGATTCCTTCTTTTTTATTGCTATTTTGACTATGCGGGTGAGCCTGGTTGTATGTCTTGGCCCCCGCCATTATCTATGTAGTAGGGGTGTTGTTGGACATATCTATGTATTTATGCTATGAGTTGATTCTATTATCTCTTGACTCTATGTTATGACAAGTTTTGCCTTAACCCCCTTTGCCCTTATTTCTATTCTTCAAATATCATTTAATTATTTTTTCGGCCAAGGATGTATAATGAATATGCTATGAGACTTGTTTGGGGTTCCCTCGGGTTCCCCATTCGCCGGTCATGTCTAGGCCCTAGGCTTGTGTCATGACACTAGATGAAAATGCAGAAGGCCTTTTTGGAGAGGTTCTTTCCTAGGTCAAAGAATCTCAAGTTAAAGTATCAGGCCACCGACTTCAACCAATTTCCTAGTGATTCAATCAGCACTACCTGGGAAAGGTTTGCAAAGTACTAGAGAGTGTCTCTAGCCACAAGATCATTGATGATGCCTTGGTAAAAATCTTCTACCGAGCCTTAGATGAAAATTGCCAAGTTGTCGTTGGCACTATCATGGGAGGCTCGTTTTTAGATTGTCCATTTCTAGTTATAGCTGAGCAGTTGGAGAAGGTGGTTAAGATGAATCGTGCATGAGGGATGAGAGAAAAGTCGACGATTAAGAGCTCTTTCATAGTTAGCACTAATTGTGAGCAATCAAAGATAAACATGGAAATGAAGCACCTGGCTCGGATTAGTACTAACATGGGATTGTTGATGAAGCAATGTATGGAGCGCGTGAATACAGTAAATCATCAGCCTCTATTAGTACCCATGTAAGAGTCCCCTACTATGGGGAGGACACTTGCTTTGTCATTGATCAGCTAAGGGGTTTCTAGTCTACTGAAGGATACAATCAGGACTTTTGGCCCTAACGCCAAGGAAATCAAGGTCAAAACTTTAATAGGGATGGTTCTTTCAAAGACAACAATTGAGGTTATGACAAGAAAAGGGGTCATGACAGAGATGTAGATTGGTGATGTAGCAATGGTTACAGAAATGGTCCGTATGTGCCACGACATAATCATGACTTTAGGCCTGGTAGTTCATGAATCGAGAAGATATTTGAGTATCTGTTGAAGAGGGTTGATGATCAGGATGAGACTCTGAAGGGGATGAAATCTGACAGCTCTAGCATAATTAATCAGTAAATTGAGTCACATTTGTTGCGATCAAGCCGCTACCGCAATAGTTTGGTCAGATGTCGACTCAGTTGAACTAGCGTTAGAAAGGTATATTGCCTAGAAACACCATTCAGAATCCAAAGAATAAGGAGCAGCGCATGGCATTGATGACACACGGCAACATGCAGATCATTAACCCATCGATGCTTATTAATGATGATGAGGTCATAAGGAGATGGTTGATAACAAGGATGGAGAGACTAGAGATACTAGCACTAAAGATGGGGTGAGCGATGAAGTAGTGGCGCCACAAAAGTTAAAACCCATAGCAAGACCTCCCCTTCCTTTCCCTCAATAACTCAAAAAGAAGGAGGAGGAAGGTAAGTTTCACCACCCCATCTCCATGTTGAAGCAGTTTTCAATCAACATCCCTCTGATTGACGCATTTGAGAAGATGCTTGGGTGTGTAAAATTCATGGACTTTATGATGAAAAAGAGAATTGTAAGCCAAGATCTCTCTCAAGAGCTTCAGCAACGCAATATGATAGCAACAAGGTCCTTAGTGCAAAAGAAAGAAGATCATGGAGAATCCATCATACCTTACACCATTGTAGATGTGGAATTCGCAAAGGTATTGTGTGATTTAAGGAGGCAACATTAATTTAATACCTCTTGCAATATTCAAGAATTTACGCTTGGGAGTCCCTACTCTAATAAATATGTGGTTATTGATATCTTATAGGACGGTAAAGAAGCCAATGGGGATATTGTATAACGTCCTCGTCAAAGTGAAAAAAAATCACATTCCCAGTAGACTTCGTGATCTTGAATTGCAAAGTTGACTTTGAAGTCCCAATCATCATAGGAAAGCCCTTCCTAGCCACTGGGCTAGCGCTGGTGGACATGGTATCAGGCCAACTCAAGTTTTAATTGAATGATAAAGAAGTTATCTTCAATATTAGTCAGTCTATGAAGAGGTTTGTGTATTGAAGATGGAAGATTGGGCACATGGTGAAGTCTGAGTATCCAAGTTGTCCAAGTCATTCCGTGACACTAAATTAGATGCTACTTGGGAGGCAACCCAAGATATTTGATGTAATATTTTTGTTTTTATTTTAATTTTAGCTATTTAGACTTGTAGGTAGTTTAATTTTCTTACTTTTTGGTTGTAATTTTAGACTCAATGACTAGTGCCTTATAGGGTAGCCATTTTTTCTATGAAGGACAAGCACGAACAAGGCAAAGTTAACAAACCAGTGTTGAAAAATGACGTAAATTTGATTTTACGACAAGTTCTATGAGTCGTTGTTCACACTATGACTTGTACACTGACTCATAGAATCAATTACAGAAAGAAAGGCTTTGTGTACTCTAGTTTACTAGCCAACTTTACGATCCATAAGTAAAAATACAAGCAATGAATAGGGCTCGTAGACCACAGTTAACATTCCTAAAACTTTCTAAGTGCGGGGGCATCGATGATCCAACATACGGGTCGTATGTCTATATACACCTCATAGATAGATTTGTAGAGCCAATCTCTCTAAAATAGTGTTCAGACAAACCACAAGACCACGATCTACAGGCCATAGAATCTATTATGGCCCATAGTTGGGGTTTTGTGAGACCTAAACACTAGTTAACCCGACACGATCAACTAATTTATAAGAGGGGTAAAAATAATGACCCCTCATTCTTCATATATTTTCCCAAAATACCCTAATCCCTACTTTTTCCCCAAGAATCCGACCACCACCATTTTTTTCAATCAACACTCCAGCCAATTTACAGCGACCCTCCGGTGGACCTAGAGTTCCATTATTTTTGGTTTCCTATTGCAATATTTTTGGCTTCTTGATTAAATTCGGGTATGTTCTTGACTTCAATTTCAATATTTTAGCAAAATATATATCAATAGGTTGAAGCACTATTAGTGATGGTATTTTGAGGTTTATGTGCTAAAAATTTGTGTTGCCTATTCTATGAGAAATATCACATGTTTGGAACTAATTGTTTTGTTGCCTTTGAAATTGAACCATGTATATACCGGAAGTGAAACTAATATAACTGGGCACAAAGTGTTGGTGTGTTGTTTTTGGAAATAACCTAGGCACCTGTCATCGGAGTTAGTTTAAACTATTTAAATTAAAATTGACAAATGAGTGTGTGTGTTGAATGATAAAACGTTACATTTTTTGTCCAATGGTGGTCAACATGATATGTGTGTGTGAAATTGATACTTAATAGTGTATGAATTTTGGGTAACTTGGTGAAAATATGTTCAGCGCATGAATTTTTCTTCGATATTGATTAAATTAACATGCCTTGTTATTGGATGTGAGTTTGGGTCTTAGTAATTAACAAAACTCTTTTGATGAACTTAGAAAACTCAAGGTGCTATATTTTACAACACGAGGATCTTCTACGGCTCGTGGATTACTCCACAAACCGTAGTTTCCCCTCATAGGTAAGTTCAACAACTTGGGGTTTTTCTAAGGTATCATCAGACGAAACCACTTACATGTCATAGATATGACTACAACTTGTCACCTAGTTTCATAGGTTGCATGATTGAAGCTTTTTATTTTGGGATTACACCTACAACTCAGTCTATGGCCCATAACTAAACTATGGATGCATTTACAATAACTTGATTTACTGTACCTTGCTACCTACGAAGGCCTTCTATGGCCTATAGTTTTTCCTATGGCTTGTAAAGAAGCCTTCGTAGGTCCTTCTGTCACTTATTCCTATAATGTTTTGCTTGTTTTTGTTGTACTACTCAGACTAATTTATGTGCTAATGGTGTGAATTTCAAGTACGGTGGTTCCCAAATGCAGAATGGGTGAGAATTAGGCCATGTAGAACTGATTATAAAATGCGTCATGGAACACCTCAGTTGCTCCTAAGGCTAGTGGGTCCACATAGGACCTCGGTATCTAGTTGAGGTGGGCGTTGAGTGACCACACACATGAGTGGCTGCTAGACAAGCAGTTCCGCCCTTGACTTAGTCCTTGTGCTCTAACCTCCCTAGTTTAACAAGGGAGGTGATAGGAAGAGAAGCTTCATCCAAATGACTTCCTCGTGAGAAGGGTCTAAGTTCCAATCAGGAGAGAAGTCAAAGTCTAATTCTACCTCCAGCACTACCTTCACCCCAAATGATAAGACTAGTAGGTGGTGTGCACAGGGTATATAGCAGATGTACAGAGATGACCTCCGCCACGATGAGCGTGGCCAACAATCTGGTACCTTATTGGAGAAGCCCTGGGTCATTAAGTCTGGGCTTAACTGTGTCCCTGGACTCTGGGACACCATAGCCCACTACAGTTTGGAGTGTTCGGTAGCTCCATTAGGGAAGAACTCCTCGATGATGGTTCAAGAGTTCTATGTTTCGTACGCCATCACAATTATGGAGTTGACACTATATGGGAAGAGATACCTTTGTCAGCCCTACATTTCACAGATGATGGTGAGAGGATCGACTTATCCAAGACCACCATCCATCATTTCCTTTTTAGTTTAGTGTATCAGGCCCCCAGGACCACAGCATAGTATGGTCATCGATTATGGCAGACCAGGATAAAGTTTGTTGAGAGATCTAGCCCAAAAGGATGCACTTATGAGATGGATCGCTACCATATTGTTGAGTAGGGCTTGAACCCTGATTAGGTTTGTATATCAATATTTATTGTGAAGGCATCATTCAGCTTCACCAGCAAATATTGGGGGGTTGTAATTCAATCGTGGATCAACCCAACCCATGTCAATAATTGATTGACACTAGATCATTTGGTGTTACTTGGTAGCATTATTTCTGTCAATTATATTGATTAGGTCCACCTAATTGCAATTAGATACATGACGCGGCCCTGAAGAGGTCCATCTCCATCGTTTTCTCGTGCTTGGTATATTTCTTATATATAGCAGTGGGGGTGGAGATTCTACATTATTTGGACATTATGATCGAGGTTCAAGGGACAATGGATGCCAGCCTAATAAAGGTTGATGAGAATCTTATGGCCTTTCAGTGAGCATCGCAGCATCAAGTCCATTCACCGAGATGTTCGCTGCAGCACCACAGTTTGAGCCTCCATCTCTTCTTCTGTTGCTTCTCTAGACACTGATGGGCCCTCATAAATCGAGGCTGAGAGAGAGGGAAGCCACTTCTATTTCTATCATTGCACCAGAGCTCGTTCCCATGCATACTTCCCCCGATGGCATGGTATACATGTCTGCAATGTTCACCCAAGCCCTAGCGCAGTGTCAGGCTTGTACTAAGTCCTAGTTGACTCAGTTGTTATAGTAATTATGCCTTGGGTTCCCCATGCCATTTCAAAGGTTAAGGCATGAGTAAAGTCACACTTTGTGTCCACACTTGATAGGAGACTTGCCCTAGTACACAGCCGCATAGATGTGTTTGGGAGGTGGGTTAGCAGAGGCTTAGTTCATCCCACCATGCTGACTTGACAATCATTCAGGAGGAGATCCAACGGCTCTATACTGAAAGAGGGTACCATGATTAGCACCTTTTTCCTTCCTCCTCCTGACACCACTATGGTGGTTTTTGTTTATTTTCCCCCTGAGGAGAAACCACTCCACATCCTTGAGAAGAGGCCTTGCCTAGAGAGTGATCATCTAGATGCTTTGACGTGCGAAGCAGAGTTGTCAGAGATAGAGTAGCTTGAGAATATGAGATTATGCTCCATAGCATATATAGGAGATTGGTAGGCTTATGAGCTTGAGAAGATAAGGGGTGTTGGACCCTCCGAACATGCTGTTGATACTAAGAAACCACTAAGAAGGTTGATGGTGATCAGACACAGCCAGAGATTGGCACTTAGGCGCCCAGGTTTGTTCTTCTTATTCCCCATGCTTTGATATAAATATTATTACACTGAGGACAATGTAAACCCTTATGGATGTGATGTGGGTAGTTATAAGCCTCAGGCAAGTCTGAGTAACCATGGCCTATAACTATCTCGAATCCGAGGGGTTTTCTTGCCTGTGTTCTTTCCTAAGTACATTTATTTTTTATTGAACCAACACTTTCAGGATGTGTAAGTAGTATTAGTAGCATATTGTACTAAAGTTTGTTGCATATGTTAGTTTTGAGTAAAAACTGATAGCCATCAAAATTTTTGTGTTAGGTAGTTTTGATAACAATGTGAAATAAGTGATTAACAATGCTTTTTTTGATAAGTTGAGGTTTAATTGTGATGAAAAACATGATCTGAGTGTCCACATTGATAGTGTAATCAGTGCCAAGTGTGTGTGAGCTCCTTTGCAAAATTCTGATGTTGTGTTTCAATTCATAACTTTCCCTTTTACTCTGACTAAGATTGAAGGTTAGATGTTTGGCAAGGATATCTTAGGCCATTGTTTACATTAACCCACTTACCCTAGATAACAAACCAAATGCTTGATGTATCCCTTGGCTATAATATTTGAGCTTTACATATACCCTTTTCATTGTAAACACCTAATTAGCTGATCATTTTTTAATATTAATTCCTAAATTTGGCCTTAGTCCTTCCATGAATATTGTGCACCTTAACTTAGGGAAAAACCTAAGTTGAGAGTGACTACCAAAAGTTGCCCTGGTTAATAGGTTGGATATTGTACAGCTCAACTCAGGCCAAAAGCCTAAGTTTAGGGTGGCTGGTGTAAGGGAAATCATACTAAATGGGGTGTAAGCTAGTGATACATGAAAAAGGAGAAAATGTATTATGGGTGCAAGATAAATGAACAAATGCCAAAACAATGAGCTAAAAAGTGAAGGAATATAAAAATAAAAAGTAATGAGCTTAAAAGTTTGAGTAAGGCACCTATTAAAGTTTGAAATGGGAGGATGGAAGAATGAGTTGAAAAAAACAGTGTTAGTAAGGCAAAAGTCCAAAATAATACAGTGTCAAGGAGAGCCATTAGTCAATATATTCCTAAAACATCACACCAAAGCCCCCTAAGCCAACATTACAAGCCAAGAAATCCTATAGTGATTCTAGTCCAAGTAATCAAAGGTCATAGTTGTGAGTATAGGGGCAAGCATATGATGGTGAGTGCAGTATTTGAATATCTATTGTGAGTGCCAGTGATTTTTGTTAATCACAAGCAATAAAGATGAAAACACTATCATGAGTGAGATATGAGACTTCTTTTTTATGAGGGCACTTGAGTTACATGTCGATTCTAGGCTGTTTCGGGTTGTTTCGTATCTGTGGCTATCTTGCTTATCAAAGTTATAATTTCACATATATAGATATACATCGCTTTGTTCGATAACTATCTACTATGAACTGAAGAGTTATTTTGGGTATTTGTGATTGATTAGAGATGGCGTCGATGTGTTCAAACTCCAATAAGAAAGTGGTCGTTGTCAGCAATTAGTCTAACCGAAAGTTAGGGTCAAATCCACAGAGAATACATGGTTTGACTACAAGAATTCACTATCAACCATTTCGAGTATCTATAACTAAAATCTCTAAATGAGGGAGGGGGTTGTGATTCAAGTACAAAAACAAAAATGAACATTACACTACGACGCGAGAAAACTCTCAATTTTAGGGACAACTTGGGAATTGTGTTCCCCATCATTTGTTGACACGACTACCCTAGAAAATATAACTACAATTGGAAATTCACATGCATGATAGTTAACTTAGATTCTTCCAGTCCTCTTGTGAAGGTGAAGGATGAATTTCACTATGGCGCTTGGTCGATAATCATAGTGTGCCAACTAACCTTTACCTATTGTCCCATTCAACCTCCCTTTCGTCAAGTTTGGTTGATTAGATGAGAACACATTAATCAAATCATATCATCTACTTCCTTTTCCTATTCGTTACTACCTTGGTCGGGATCGTGATAGTAGGTGGGGTTTGGTGTTGGCCACCACCAAACAACAATCATACTGAAGAGAAATAGAGAATACTTGCAAAACGCCAATCTAAGAAATGCAATAAACCTAGGTCATATCACGTTATCTACCCATGGTTCGCACAACCCAAGTTTTGAGTGCTTAGGTACTCATGGCTAAGGCAAAATCAACAAAAATGCAAATACATGACATAGTTGAGAATCTTGCCCAAAGCAATAAAGAGTGAAGACACCACAAGTTAAAAATCACAAGCTCAATATATTGAGAATGATACAAAATGGGATTTACACTCCCCAAAAATGGGTTTTCCAAGAGAAAATGAAAATTTATGCTGAACCCCTAAAATATTCTTGAGAGAATATTCAAAGGTGAAGTTTAATGTTTACAATCTGGGATCCCCAATCGTAACTTAAAGTATTTATCATGTTTACACATTTACGCCTAAAAAGTATATAAAAAAAGATAGTTGACAGCTGGTACATCTCGATGGTATGACTTGTAAGGTGATCTATGAGTCATAATTCGGGTCTCATATTAGGTGTTTAGAATTTTGGATTCAATCAGTACGACCCACTGGTACGAGTCATTTCTTGTGCTATGACTCGTATGCTTCTCTCGTAGTTTAGGCCTCCGATTTTTTGGTCCAAATTTTGGCTATGATTCCTATACGAGTCCACCTATATGAGTCGTAGTGAGGCCTACGACTCCTAGGGTGGCCTCATAAGGCTAACCTACACTTAGCAGATTTTTTATTTTTGCTCTCTGTTTCTAGCTATGAGACACCATATGACTCGTAGCTTGGGCTACGACTCTTAGATGAGTTCGTATGTCCTGTGCTTCAGCAAAATATGCAATTTTCCTCAGAAATCATGCCAACCTATCTTTTCTGCAATAACAACACAGAAACACGTAAAAACCATAAAAAGTCGCTTTAAGAACTCACAATATTCATTGTTTTAGGCATCAAATGTGTTCTATTTTGATTGTACATAAACAACCTCAACTTAGAATTGTTGCTTATCCTCAAGTAACGACTCAATCTAAGCAGAAAATGAGAAACACATTACAGTTATACTAATGGCATATATACTATTCACTCTAATTTCATTTTCAAAATAAGATTGCAAGACTACTAAGCAAAACAAAACACAAAGATGCATCTAGCAACCCAACTATGATAAGTTATGGAGCATCAACCATCCACAATCACTAGTACAGTCATATGCTAATTAAGTAGTGCAAATGCCCTCACAGAAAAGAAGTCCCTCTTACTCACTCAAAAAGCAGTTAGAATTCAGGGACTGTGGAAGCATTCTAACTCTCATAAATAAAATTCATGCAAAATGACTAACACCATAGGCTTTCCCCTATACTCAATTTTTGGATTGGTGTCAATATAGATTTGGATCACTTTAGGACATAACTGCTTGTAACATAGGCTCATGAGGCTCTGGTAAGGTAGTTTATGTAAGTAGTGGCTAAAAGCTATCCTTGAATCATGTTTAGTAACACTTTTACCTTTATAACCCAAATATTTTCACTAAATCCACCCTTATGCTATTTCAAGCTTTCCCCGGGTGTCTTCTTTTTTTATTTTCAGTTGTGCCATATTTCAGAAGTCATTTTCGCTATTTTTCTCTATTCAATGCACTTTTCATTACTTTTTCCTCACCCTGCTCATGATTATTATTTTTTTTCTCGCTATCCCAACTAACCACCTTATTTTCACTACTTTACCAAAATGATGGTCACCCTTAACTTAGGATTTTAGCCTGAAGTAAAGTACATAATATCTATTCCCCAAACCAAGGCCACTATTTTTAGCCACCCTTAACTTAAACTTCCAACCTCTATTAAAGGTTACTTCTTCAAGGACAGATCAGGTTCAATATTAGATATTTCATAAAACAAGGATAAGCTAGCTAGGTATCAAGAAAGAATGAGTGCATGAGAGGCTAGATCAGTTGATAGGTCATTTAGGCAAGAGTGGGCTCATTAAAAGAACAAAGGCCTAAGATCTTTTCCAAATCAACCACACCACCAGACCAATTTTAGAGTAAAAAGGCAAGTTCTGAGTCCATATATAATACATGAATGCGGCTAAATAAGCTCATAATACACATGGCATTGCATACACAATCGAGTACAGACTCATAGGTCATACTTCCAGGCTCAATTTACCTTTACATTATAAAAAGAAACATCACCAGATAATCAAAATGCATGACTGCATCAATGACGAACAATCTCAAAAATTTTGAGGGTACCTAAATTTTCAAAACAAAAAGCATTTAAAGAATATATATGTACCAAAAGATAGTAACTACTTTACATCTACAAATTATCTACACTATCAAAACATGCTGGTTCAATAGAAAGTAAATATCCACGAGGAAAAAGAACATGGGCAATAAAACCTTGGGACCAAAATTTGGGGTAGTTATAGACCCGAAGATACTTTATCTTCACCAAAATTCATAACTGCCCACACCCCATCGAAAAAGTTGTGCATTGTCCTCAATGCACCAAATCAAGAAACAATAGAGAATATAGGGGTAAAATATAACATACTTTGGGTTGCCTCCTAAGAAGCGCCTGAGTTTTTGTCGCAGCTCGACTTAGTCCACTTGGTTACTTAGACTTTACTAATTTCTCGAACCTTGCTCATCCACAATTTAGCTTTTTCCTCCACCTTGAACCTATGAATTGGACCCCTAATTTCTTTTCTAACTTTCTATCATGATCAAAGGGTGGTGGTGTAAGAATGAGGGGAATGAGTACTAGATATTGCATGCTATTTGGAGTAGAGGCTCCCAATCTAAGTTTCTTGTAGATCGCAAGGGGCTTCAGATTTATGTTGGCATCTAGATCACATAGTGCCGTTGACAACTCTATGTCTTTAATTATGTAGGGCGTGCTGTGCATCTTCACTACAGACTCGATGAGAAAAGTGTTGATGGATAGTTATTTTAACATAGAGAGAGAGTACTTGACCTTGCTTTCCTCCTACCTCTTCTTGAGTATTTGAGGGAAATGAGGAGGAGGACATGGGACGGGCTTGTACTTATTTGGCTCTTCAACTGATTCATTTACCATATCCTAGCCACACTCATCTCCTTAAACTACATCCTTATCTACAACTACTGCCGAATGAATATCTTCTACAAAAACAAGCACAAGAGGATCAATGTAGTAATCTTACCACACCTACCAGTAAGCTACGTACATTGCCGTTCATCCTCAGAATTTTGCACTGTATCACTAGTCACTGTACCACTCTAATGCTGCTTAAGTAGAGTCAATACCTGACCAAACTGCTGTTGAAGTTGTTTAATAGCTATAGAATGAGACTCGACTCTTTCATTAACGTTTACAATTTCTTATCTCATTCCACATATAGTCTCACCTCGTGTCTAGGCCTTCTTGAACAGGTGATCAAACAACTCCTCAATTCTGGAGTTGTTTGTGCCTGCATTATTTGGTGTGGTGGCACATAAGGATCATTTCTAAAACCATCTCTACTACTCCACTCAACGTGTGGCCAAGTATTTTTCTCCTAATAACCGATCTGGCTATCTGTGTAAGCACATTCTCTTCCATAGGTCCAATTTTGGTTTCCCTGACCTTGGCGCCAATGGTTTTGATTGAACCATTGGATGTTGGGCTGAAAATCCCACATCTTATCAGCTAAAAACCAAGCGTCCTCCTCATAGTATAGCTCCTCGTACATGGGTATACGTGAAGTGTAATGTTGTGATCAGGTACACCCTGCACATCTTCTATCTCTTGAGTTTTATGTCCTGGAAAGAAACAAAACAATAAAAGGTAATATACAAGAGAATCTAGAAATTAACACTTGAACTATCTAATAGTGAAATCGAGTAAAGGAGCTAGTTGTATTCCCCGGCAATGGTGCCATAACTTTTGATGATGTTCACACTGTGATAAGAAAGTGGTCATTGTCTGCAATTAACCTAACCGAAGGTTAGGGCCGAATCTATAGGAAATATAGGGTTTGGCTACAATAATTCACTATCAACCATTTCGAGTATCTATAACTAAAATCTCTAAATGGGGCGGGGGGTTTGTGATTCAAGTACAAAAACAAAAATGAACACTACAATATGACATGATAAAACACTCAGTTTTAGGGACAACTTGGGAATTGTGTTCCCCATGGTTCGTTGACTCGAATACCCTAGACAACAAAACTACAATTGGAAATTCACATACAGGATGGTAACTTAGGTTCTTCCAGTCTTCTTGTGTAGGTGATGGTCGAATTTCACCATGGTACTTGGTCTGCAACCATGGTGTCCCAACTAACCATTATGTATTGTCCCAGTCAAACTCCCTTTGGTCAAGTTTGGTTAATTAGATGAGAACACATCAATCGAATCATGTCATCCACTTCCCTTTTCCTATTCATCACTACCTTGGTCGGGATCATGATAGTAGGTGGGGTTTGGTGTTGGCTACCACCAAACAACAATCATAATGAAGAAAAATAGATAATACATGCAAAAAGCAATCGTAGAAATGTAATGAACCTAGGTCATCTCAAGTGAACTACCCATGATTCCCATAACCCCAAGTTGTGGGTGTTTAGCTACTCATGGCTAAGGAAAAATCAACAAAATGCAAATAATAGTTGAGAATTATACCCAAAGCAATTAAAGGAGAAGATACCACAAGTTGCAAACCACAAGCTTTATATATTGAGAATGAATGCGGGATTTTCCCTCCCCAAAAGTGGGTTTTCCAAGAGAAAATGAAATTTTATGCTAAAACCAAAAAATTTTGTTGAGAGAATATTCAAAGGTAAAGTTCAATATTTACAATCTGGGATCCCCAAATAAAACCCTAACATAAAGTATTTATCGTGTTTACACAATTAGCCCTAAAAATTACACGAAAAAGACAATTGGTAGCTGGTACATCTCATAGGTATGACACATAAGGTAACCTATGAGTCGTAATTGAGGTCTTGTATCAGGTGTTTGGCATTTTGGATTCAACTGGTACACCCACTAGTATGAGTCATTGCTGGGGCTATGACTAGTATGCTTCTCTCATAGTCTAGGCCTCCATTTTTTGTTCCAAAGTTTTGGCTCTCTATTTCCTGCTATATGTCTGCCTATACGATTCATAGTGAGGCATATGACCCATAAGGTGGCCTCGTAAGGCTAACCTCCACTTAGCAAATTTTTAATTTTTTTCTCTCTATTTTCGGCTACGAGATCACCATATGACTCGTAGCCTGGACTACAACCTGTAGGTGAGCTCATATGTACTGTACTTCAGCAAAATATGCAATTTTACTCCAAAATCATGCCAATCTATCTTTTTTGCAACAATAACATAAAAACCATAAAAAGTCGCATTAAGAACTCACAATATTCCATGTTTTAGCCATCAAATGTGTTGTATTTTGACACCATATCAGGCGTATGACAATAACTTGAGGTCTTTGAGTTGCTATACTACTTATGTTAATTTAGTTCATTGTTTTAGGACATGCAATAATTTTCTGTTGAGGTTGTTGATGTGTTACCCAAATACAACACTTTTAATGCTTAAAATATAGAATTTTTTGTATTCTCAAAGCGATGTTAGTGGGTTTAATGTATTTTTATTTTTACTTTGCAGGATAATAGTATTCCATATGATTTTGGGAAAAGTTCTACAGAATTGGAGTTTTTGAGGATTTACGAGATACTCTATGGGCCATGGTTTACTCCATGATCCAGGGAGGGTTTTGTGAGTTAGATACAGTGAAGGTCTAAGTTCTTGATGTTGCACCCATGATCTGTCAGACGAGTCATGGATGTATTCATAAGTCATGGATTAGGGCCATGCCTGGAGGATTAGATTTTAAAGAGTTTCCGAAAAGCTATCAGACGAAACCCTACATGGGTCGTAAGTCAAAAGACAGGCCATAAAAAGGTCTCATGGAATTGAAGTCTGTTTTTTGGATGTTGCAGAGTAAGAATCCCAAGTATGGGCCATGGTTCCTTATATGGCTCGTAACCCTATCGATAGAAGCTACCGAAACCATTTTTACTATTACCATTACAAATTTGTATATTACTTATTGTAAATAGGTCTTTTAGGTCTTTTTAACATAAGGACACATAAGAGAGGACAGAAACACTTTTGGGACTTCATATTTTGTGATTTTTACATTGAAATTATTACATTGTGATTTCTTGTGGCGAACATTCAATTTCTTGTTCTTAATTTCATTATTGTAAGTATTTAATTATATTAATCGATAAGATGATTCTTTCATATACAATGAATATGCAAAGCTAAAATCCACAATTAGAGTTGTGTGGACCATGAAGAACTAGCAGGCAAAATCGGATAATTAATAATTATTGAAAAGTGTGCACATATGTATTAATTAATTCTCTTTGTTATGTATGCCTTTAGGCGGTGGCCAACGTTAGAACTCGCCTAATGCTTATTGACTAGATCAAGGTAGTAATGAATAAAAGAAATTAATTAACAAGATTCGATATGATTCCTCTCGTCTAATCAACCTAACTAGATCAAAGGGTGGCGTACCGGAACTAAAGGTAAGGGTTAGTAATATCACTCTGTAGATTGATCCAGCCACATAGTGAAATTTACCTCTCTCTTGGATCAAAGTTTTTGGTAAACTTAACCTACCAGTTTTGCATGCTAGAAACTAGAAAAGATTACGATTATCTGGTGATACTAAGTTAGGATTTCATGGGGAAAACAATACCTTAATTACTTCTCTCACTGATTTCACGACACTCGCTTCTAGTTTAGGTTTATTTACTGCAATTACACAACCTCTCTCATTCAAGAGATAAGTAGATAAATTCATTTGACTTACTCATAATAACTCCAGGTCTAGACCATATTCCCTGTAGAATCAACACTAACCTCGGTTAGGTTATATATCCTTATAACAACAACTTAAACCTTCAAAACGAAGGTGTAGTTTGGCTAACATCAATGTTACAATATCTTGCCTTTGGGATCATTCATCATCAAATGAGATAGAAATACACTTGAATAGAGTAGAAGCATAGTTATCATCACAACACACACAAAAATGCAACTTATTTATCATTTTCCTAAAATAATTAATCTTAATACATCAAACATCATTCAAAAATATTTTCGTGATCATGCATGCATGCAACATAACAAGGAAACACATATTCGCGAGAACTTTGGAGGCATAGATCATGTTAAATATGATAGGTTTGAGTAGAAGCAAAAAGGTAAGGATATTGTTTCATCAGGTCCATCTTGGCCTCCTAAGTAGCACTCTCAATATGTTGGTTTCTCCATCGTACTTTGATGAATGCAACCTCTTTATTTATCAACTCCTTCATTTGCCAGTCCAAATTCTCCACTGATGCCTCTTCATAAGTCAAATCCTCCTCAATAGATACATCTTTTAATGGAACAATAGATTTAGAATCACCCAAGCATTTCAATAGAATGGATACATAGCCAACTCCCTAGAAAAATATAGCTCATAGGCTACTTTTCTAACTCGCCTCACCATCTCATAAAGTCATGCATATTTAGGACGCAATTTGTCATTTTTGTCAAAACACATCACTCCTTTCATTAGGGAAATCGTTAATATACCTAATCACCTCCATAAAACTCTAGTTCTCTTCTCCTAACATCGACATATGTCTTTTGATGACTTTGAGAAGCCCTTATCCTTTCCCTTATGACTTTCACTTTCTCCATAGCATCAAGTACCAGATCTGTCCCAATCAAGGTTATTTTTCGAACTTCAAACCATCTCATCGATGATCTAAATCATCTACAATATAATGCTTCTAATGGAACCATTTCAACACTCGAGTAAAAACTATTGTTATAAGAAAATTCAATAAGAGGTAAATGATCGTCAGAACTTCCCTTGAAGCTGAGCATGCAAGCCCTCAACATATCTTATAACGTTTGTATTGTCCTTTCAACTTTTCATATTTTTAAGGATGAAATATGGTGTTTAACTTCACCTTTGTATCAAGGCCCTTTTGGAATGATTTCCAAAATAAAAAGTAAATTGAGCATCCTATTAGATATAATGGACAACAGTACCCTATTCAACCTTACCAACTGTTGAATATAAACCTTAGCATAGTATTCCGCACCATAAGAAGACTTTACCAGCAAAAAGTGGGTTGTTTTCGTCATCCTATCAACCACCACCCATATGTAGTCAAATTTATTTCTAGTCTTTGGCAAACTTGTGACATTATTCATATTCACTTGCTTCCATTTCCAAGTCTGTATCTCAATACCTTGAGTCAAACTACCAGGTATTTGGTATTATACCTTCACTTGTTGACAATTTGAACACCCCATCACACACTTTTCTATGTTTTTCTTCATGCTATTCTACCAATATACTTCTCTCAAATCTCTAAACATTTTGGAGAATCTCAAGTGAAAACAATACATGGAATTATGAGCTTCATCAAGTATTTTCTCCTTAAGTCATCAACATTGGGCAAACACAATCACCCTTGGAAACATATCACTGCATGTCCCCTTGTGAGAAGACCTCTACCTTCTTATCAACCACCAACTTCTTCAATTCAACCAAAGTAGATCCATGTCTTGTTTTGCTTTCACCTCCTCTATCAAAGGTTATTCTGCCCTAGTTTGAACCAATACACCACCATTGTTTAAGTTTTTCAACCATACACGTAAATGAGAAAAATGATGCACTTCTTTAACTAACTCTTTCTTTCCATTCTCAGCATGTTTAATGTTGCCCATAGGAACTCTACTCAAAGTATCAGCCACAACATTAGCCTTGCTAGGGTGATACATCACATTCATATCATAATCTTTCAATAGTTCTAACCACCTTATTTTCCTTAGGTTCAAATCTCTCTGGGTAAAGACATATTGCAAAATATTATGGTTGGTGAACATATCCATATGTACCCCACACAGATAATGTCGCCAAATTTTCGATGCAAACACAATAGGCAACCACTCAAGATCGAGAGTCAGATAATTCATTTTGTGCACTTTCAATTCCCTTGAAGCATAGGCAATGAATTTTCAATGTTTTATCAAAACACAATACTAGCATATATATGAGGCATCAGAATACACAGCAAAACCATCCAAAACTTCGGGTAATGTCAAATAGAAGCCAAAGTAAGATGATCCTTTAACACTTGGAAACTCTTTTCACATTCATCAAACCATTGGAAGTTTACCTTCTTTTGGGTCAACTTAGTCAAAGGAGAAGCAATGGAGAAAAATCCTTCATCAAATCTTCTATAATTTTTGGCCAAATCCAAAAAGCTCCTAGTATCAGATGGAGACAATGATCTAGCGTGATTCTTCACTGCATCCATCTTCTTTGGGTCTACTATAATACTATCACCTAGAATAATGAGGCCAAGAAAAGCAACTCCCTTAGCCAAAACTAAACTTGCTAAACTTGACAAAGAGTTGTTTCTCTTAGTGTTTGCAATACAATCCTTAAATAGTCTTTAACATCCTTTGCATTATGTGAATAAACCAATATGTCATCTATGAATATGACCACAGACATGACCTAATACAATTTGAAGATCCTATTCTTCAAGTCCATGAAAGCAGCGAAGGCATTTTTTAGTCCAAGTGCATAACCAATAATTCAAAATGACCATATCGAGTTATGAATGTCATTTAGGGAATGTCATCCTATTTCACCCTTAATTTGTAATATTTTTACTGGAGATCAATCTTAAAGAAAATAGCTTACAATTGTAACTGATGGAATCCACACACATTCAAAGTGAACCAACCATCTTCTTTATAAAGAATACAGGAGCACCTCCTTGTGACACACTAGGACTTATGAACCCTTTATCAAGTATGTCTTTTAATTGTTCCTTCAAGTCTTTCAACTTCACTGGGGCATTCAGTATGGAGGAATAGAAATAGGTTGGGTGTTGAGGAAAAAATTAATACAAAAATCAATTTCACTTACAGGAGGAATACGGAGAAAATCATAAGAAAAGATGTCAGGAAACTCATTAACTATTGGAACTGAATCAAAGGAAGCAACATGAGACTTAATATCCATGACTCAGACAACATAGTATAGGCAACCGTTTGAAATCATTTTCATAGCTTTCATATAAGAGACAAACTTCCCTTTGAACATCAAATTGGTTCCCTTCTATTCAAGAATAGGCTCATTAGGAACTTGAAATATGACCTTATGGGTCTTACAATCAATAAAAGCATAGGATGTATGCAACTAAACCATACCAAAAATAACCTCAAAGTTGATCATATCAAGCTCAACTAGATCACATAGGAAGAATTTATGCAAGACCGACACGGGACAATTTTTATTGACTTTCTTGGCTAAGATTTACTCACTAATAGGAGTATAGATCAAATAAGGCTCTAACAAGACTTTTGGAGAAATATAAAACATTTGTGGGAAAATAAGGAGTAACAAAAGCCATATTAACATCAGGGTCAAGCAAAGCATACATGTCATGATTAAAGACTCTTAACATACCAGCAACCACATTAGGAGACTCCTCAACAACTAGTCCAGCATGCAAAGTATAGAACCGATGGCCATGTGGACCACCACTTTGAACTTGGACATCTTGTTGCACTTGTCCTCTTTGATCTACTTGACCTTGTGGATGCCCTTATTTACCTCTAGTAGAAACATTAAAACACTCAGAAAACTAGTGTCCCATCTTCCAACAAGCAAAACAAGCATTGTTACCTCTTAAGCATTCACGAAAATGGTTCCTCCCACACTTGGGCCACCTAGGAGGAGTATCACCATCCTTCACAACCTCACCTTGAGCAATTGTATTAAGCACCCTTTCTTTATCAAACTTTTTAGAAGCACCTTTACAAGACCCTTGGCCTTATTGGAAATGGCCACCACCAGATTTACCATGAGAAAATCCACCCTCATATCGAGCCCTCTTGGACTCCCTCATCCTCTTCTTTTGAAGTTTCTCACTTTCCACCTGTTCAGCATATGTCATGAGGTTAGAGATATCCATTTCTTTAATGGGTATCATGGCCTTACAGTCCATCTTTAACAAATCGGATACAACTAATGTAAATTTGTTCATGCAGGCACTAGAGTCGACAACAAAGGAAGGAGCATATTTTGAAAACTTCATAAACTTGAGGGAATATTCTCTCACTCATACCACCTTGCTTCAAGTTCATGAATTATATTACTTTAGCTTCCTTTGATTCTAGTGGGAAAAAACGGTCAAGGAAAGCAACTTTAAACATCTCCCAACTAGTACGCCCTTCTTCAACTCTCTTAGATTTCTATTGAGTAAACCAAACATGAGTGATTCCCTTAAGTTGATAAATCGCCAATTCGGCCTTTTCTTTGGAAGACACCCCCATAGTTTCAACCACCTTGTAAACTTCATTAATGAATTTTTATGGATCCATATCAACCTTGGAACCTTGAAACTTCGGGGGATTTATCATAGGAAAATTTCTTATCCTTGAAGCCAGAGTAGGAGTCTTTAGAGAAGCAACGGCTTGAGACAACATAGAGATAGCGGCCATAAACTCATCATTGGAAACTTGGTCTACTTAAGGGACTTGAGAAGCAAAAAGAGGCAGAAGAACTCGGTCATCATTATCATTACCTCCCCTAGGCAATAGAGCACATCGTGGAGCCATTTCTGAAAAAGTGAAAGGACAAACATTAGTATATGGGAGTTTTGAAGCCACGGCATAGAATATAAAGAAGTAAAGCTTTCCTAAGCTCCTCGTAGACCCTCGCTCATGGATATCGCATACTTCACTCCAATGAACAAGACTTGACTAAATGCGGCATATTAGACCCCTAGGATGGTTTCAAATCTTGTGCTCATATACCACTTTTTTCATATTCTGGACTTAGGGCCTAACTATGAGATGGCGATATGACACTCGAAGGCATCTCATCCATGTCTTGTTTTCATATTATAAGAATTTATAAGGTAAATTAAGCATGCATAAGAGAATAAGAAAACAAAATATATCATAATAGAAATGTCATAGTTTCCCTTAGGGGAGAATAACATCAATCTATAGTGTTAAAAAAATTCGCCTCTACATCAGAAGATCTTTATGGGTCTAAAACATAATTTATTAGCTCACCTTCAAGAAATACATCAAAGAAAAATAACAAGGTATAAATGAAAAATCATCATAAAGGGGCTTGCTCCCTAAGCATGAGAACTCACCAACAAATCTTCAAACTCTACTACATAATCAGCCATAAAATTGAATAGCCGCCTTGTTGTTCATCCCTACATGGTTAGATCATAAGGGCAAAGAAGTATGCATTAGTACATTGAATTTATGAACTATGTAGGTGTTCCACGAATCCAAGGACATCACAATATAATATCAATATGCATAATATAATCAATGGGATAAGGACACAACATGAATAAGCAATGCAAGTTTAAAAAGTATGAGAAGAAGCATAATCAAAATATGTGTGAATAAGATCATAACCACCATATAAGATAATGTGGATTGTTAGATGGAATCTCTATTTTTCCTCTACACGAGCGAAAGAAGAATCTACTTTGTCAAGGTAGACTCGATCCTCACCCTATAGGTGTTATCCTTAGTTAGAACTCATCATTTGACCCAACCCTTTAGGCTATATCATAGCACAGTAAGTGTCCTTTAGAAGCTACATGGATCCATTAGCACACTATTAAGGCATAAAACCTGAACTTCATTCCTATAGTGGCACGTAGTTATGGGACTATGGAATCTACCAATGTCATATCGATGTTGCGTCACATCCCACCAAATACATAAATTAGGGATACAAAACTTTCACTATAGTTTATACTTTATTAAAATAATACCGTCATAGCTCATAAAATAGGCATCATAATCTTTCAATAAAATATCTCATGTCATAAGAATAGTTCATCTACTTAGCTTTCATATTGTATGTGTAGACATCCCAACCTTGACATCAGCATCAAAAATATTAGGGTCTTCATCACCCTCTTTATCATAGCATCATTATCATCATAACATCATAATCATTTTCATAAAATATGTTTTTACATACTAGAGATCATATCCAAAAAAAATCTATAGTTTTATCTTAGGAGACTAGGGCTAAGTGTGGGTTCATGAGTATTTGAGTCAAAATCATGCAATTGGATGAAATTTGTAGAGGAAATATGTAATTAAATTCAATTTGGATCATTTGTAAAGGAACCTAGATCTATTTATTAAGCCCTAATTTATATGTACTTGAAATCATATACTTCTACTCGAACATCATGTAATTCGTGTAATTCTTCGTAACTCATGCATAAATAAGTGTAATCATTATATAAGAATCAAAATTTATGCATTTGGAATCAAAGTATAAAATCCTACAATATTTCATTATGAATCTTTTATAAAAAGAAGGTTTTGGAGTGCTTTTCATGGATAAAACTGATCCATGAATGAAGCTCTACATACTTCAAGTGAAATCCTTAAGTATTGGAGTAGAAAAATCTTGAAATCCTAAGCAAAACTTGGAACCTTAGTTCAATGGAGTACTTACTATAGATAGAAGTATTTTAGAACCATTGAGAGAGTTATGAGGATGAATGAATTAGGATGAGTTAGTAATATAATTTATATGGTTGAAGTCAGTTAAGTTTGTTAGGAGGGTCAAAATGACATAGTTTAGGAGTTAAATGAATTTGAAATTCCAAAAATGCCCTTTATTAAATTCTACTGTAGCTATCCATGGACCGTGTTTCAATCTATGGATAGTGCCTTGGCTCGTAGAACCTGTGCCACTAAAAATTAAGTTCTTAGAATTGATGCTTTCCAAACTACTGACATATAGGATGACCCATCATTCCTTTTAAGGGCCATAAGTCCTTTCGTATATCATCCTCAAACATAGGAAAGTTTCCATACTTTAGAGGTTATTTCAACGATGAAATCCATAGGCGGTAGTCCCATTGATGACCTGTCCTATTATTTATAAGTAAACTTTTGAAAATTTCATGATTTTCCAACTTTGTTGGGCTTAATCCATGAAACCTTCCTATGACTCGTTGATCCATCTATGATTTGTAGATTATCTCATATGACCCAGTCACTTTCATAATTCCTTAACTTTCAACTTCCAAGCCTATTGACATGAGGGTTGTTACACTACCCACAACTATTATGCAATCCTTCCACTCCAAGTATCCATGTTACTGCAATATCTAAATATATAAACATAAATCTAAGTTTTCAACCTTAGATTCACAATTATAAGTGAAAGAAAAATAAAACCACAGCAAATTAACACACATTCAATAAATCTGACACTCATTATAAGAAATTAATATCCAACTACATTGCATATCCCCTATAATGGGTTTTTAGCCAACCATGCTGAAAATAAGAATAGATTTACCAAAGGCATCGTACATGGAAATAGATTTCAAAAGTTAGAAGAAATTTGATGTAGAATCTTCATCTCTTATCTCAACTCTAATCTCCTAAAAATTTAAGTACAAGCTTCAGGTCTCTAGAAGAATGAAAAGTGTAAGAAAATGTTGTTAAAGTCTAGATTGTGTGCTCTCAAAATCAATCTCTTGGCCTAAAATACCCCTTATTATAATTTGACGGCCAAAGTCGGGATCGCTGAACACATTTTAGGATCCACCAACAGGTTACCTTATCATAATTCAAACTATTTCCTTCATGCTACTTTCTATAACATTTGGCGACATATACTATGGATCGCCTAGTTTGTTCGGTGATTCGCTAAATAGCCTCGTCGATCATAGAGTTGAATCATACTATTAGACTCTTTGTTGTCTGCTTTTGGATCTTTTGGTGATAGCCATTTTGACTATCAATATGCACTCAACAATCTGCAAAATTGCCCCTTCATCACCGAGATACCACATCAATTTAGGGGTTGCATTTTGCAATATAAGGTGACCAATGTACCAATTCGGTGTACTACGAAACATGTTAGGCAATGACCTTTTTTAACTGCCTTTTATGCATTTTAGCTCCTTTTAACTTTATTTTCCATGATTTATCTTTTTCTGCACCATGTTCCTCATTCCTAGTATCAAAAAAACATTTAGATTCGCTTTTGAGGTTAAGTTGCGCATTAAGGACAATATCTAAGATATTTTACACTCAACATGAGTTAAAATTGTGAACTCATCAACATCCCCAACTTAAGCATATGTTTGCCCACAAGCAAGTTGACCATCAACGAACCAAGACTCAATGCTTGGAAATAAGGAAACAAAGAGCGACATGCACATGACACCCTTCCTTATCATTCATCAAAGATTCCACAAACCACTTATGCAATTTTGAAACTTCAAAACATAACTAAGAAATATCAAGAATCTACGCTTACAATTGCCAACACCATTGCAAATTATTGTTGAAGAGATGTTGCCAAGTTCCCTTACAATCAAGAAGATTCTCACACATATGACATCACAAGAAAAAACTAGACTCCTTAAGGATCAAGTAACACTTACTCTCCCAAAAGAAAAATGATATACATGTTCTCACCCATAGAATTGCCCTTACTCTCATTCAACATTCACTCATTATCATCTGAATAGAAATCCTAAAGGACATTGTTAGGCTTGTAATGTTGGCTTGGCAAAGGATCAGATAACACTTTGGTACTCGTGACTAGTCACTCATTTAACTCTAGGTACAAGTTTCATGGTCCTTTTTCGTTCACTCACTTCATTTCCACAATGAAATAAATTGATTCTTCACTTTAGAGTTGGAGCCCCACTTGTAACCATCTAATTTGCATTTTTGGATTGCCGAATTTTAGAATTATTTTCTTCTCTCGTTTAAAAAACTTTTCTTCTTTTTCATGAAAGATTTATTCCCCATTTTCTTTTCTTTCCTCAAGTTCTCGAATGTAACATACCCTTTCTCTTTACACCCCAAACTTATGCTTTTAGCTTCTATTTTCTCATTTTTAAGTTCAAAGAGGGAATGGTGTTCAACAAAGGGTAATCATTTCAATCAAAGGTCAGGGCTTGTAACGTAGCTTCTAACAAAAAGGTTTTAAGCTCAACGGGGACCACTAAGAATATATTTTCTTTAAAGGGAGGCTGTGCAAAATGGACTTAAAATAAAACCAAAGAATGAGTAAGGTCAGCTTCCTAATCAAGATTCGACATAGACAACACTTCAAGATAAACTGGGCAAGTTCTAGGTGTTAACATGCATTTCAAAGAGTACATAACCTCATTGGAACAATGACCTTTGAATTCAACCATCAATAAGACAACATGCATCTGCACTATCAATTATAGCATATCCAAGATCAATGCTCACTTAGTCAACTTAAGATGCTTCAAACCATGCATGGATTGGTTCCACTTTAGATAAACTAATAGTTGAGTCAATACATGCTCCTTATCCATGACACTATCTGAATCAAATTTATTAGAGGTCAATTCTCAAATTGCTAAGGGATTTGAGACTTGACTCTCATTTGCAAAATGATTTTTAATTTATGCTCGGAGTTTTGAAAAATCAAGAGGATTTGAGAATTTAGCACATGCATCAACTAAAAAGGCATCAAACACAATTAAAATAAGAAAACTTACTTATTATCATAAACCAAAAGAATATTTTAATACAAAAACAAAGAGTGGCTAAAATTTACATCACAAACTCCAAAAATAACATCCAAATATCCATACATCCACAAGACTAGTACATTCTTCCCCCTCAGAACAAAATATTGTCCTTAATGTATAAGAGCAATATATGTAGAATGTATAAAAAGGAGTGAGTTTAAGAGTCCCCCTGATTAGTTCACCGGTGGTGGTGGATGACAAGTTGAGGGTGAATGCCACACCCCGAACTTAGGGCCTAGTCATAACACGATGAATGAGATCCCTGAAGGAACCTCAAACTAAATCCTTAGCATTAAGTCATGGATTGATGTAGACATAAGAGAATACATAAGCAGAAGCATAAACTTATCACAAGTCATAAAATAAGAAAGATCATAGCATAAGAGTATATAAGTCTAAAACTAAAACAAAACATAGGTCTAATCTATGGCTGTGACTCACGACATAAGATGGGGGCTCAGACAAACACTAACTCACCCTGAATATAAAGAAAGACTATCTCTAGAACATGTTCAAGCATGAAAGGTAAGATAAAAGGTCATATCTCTAAAGCGTGAGGACTCACCCAATCCTGATCGTCAAAGATATGGACCTAGCCATAGGAATAAATGATAGGATCACCTACACCTATATTATGATATACAGTAAGCACAGAATATGCATTAGTACTTTTGAATGTACTAAGTATGAAAGCATGCAATATAAAATGTGTATGATAAAACGTGCTGAAACGCCCCAAATTGTGCCTCAAAAATGTTCATAATCGTAATTTTCATATATCTCAAAATTCATATGTGATATCAAAAGTTCGACTTCATATTCTTGATCAAGGAAAAAAAATTAGTGGAAAATGGGTATATCCCAGATTTTAGAAGACCCATAGTGAAATAAATAATTTTTGCTAATTTTTCGAAAACCAGTAGTTGTACGAGTTTGGTCCGTGACGTGGACCCATCGCGGACCAGTGTTGGTTTTTCCTTAAATTTCTCTTTCGGTCTAAGGACATTGATGTCATGGACCCATACCCATTTACACGTGACTTCCATATGCAGCTTTTTTTCAACTCTATATCATTCAAAAACCCTCTCTAAAACCTCTCCAACACTTGATCAAAATTTCCACCCAAATCCAAGGATTTCAAGCTCACATTGGAGCTCAAGAACTCAACCCTAGATTCAATCCTCCTTCAAAATTTACATCAAGGAATCCCAAAATTTAGGTATGCGGGTTTCATCCATTGGGTCCTTTCCCATGGTGTCCAATCTTCAATTTTTTAAAAATTTGCATGATTTCAAGTTGTTTTACTTATGGGTATCTATTATTATAAAATATGAGCATAAATTATGTTGGAGTTCTATCAAATATTGCTGATTATGCATGAATATCTAATTTAAGCATATACTATGAGTTGATCTTTGTCTATTGACACTATGTATGATTTGAGCTATGAAAGTTATGAACTATGACGAACCTTTGAGATGGATTTCATGATACACAAATTGGGGTTTTGTTTCTAGGTTGGTGGGTTTATTTTAAATTGATTTACTCATCTTGTTACACTCTTGAATTTCATAATTTTGAACAAGCATTATAAATCCACCAAGTGTTTGATAAAATGTCTTGATAAGGATTCTCAAGTTATTAATGATTTATAACATGATTTACAAGTAAAGTGACTTTATGATGATTAAGGGATTGTATGTATGCATGGAATCCGTGAAAAATACATATGATGTTGCAAGTGGACCACACCTTGTTGGGGGTGACATGCCCAATCACCTTGTTGAGGAGGTGACATGCCTCAATCACCTTGTTGGGGGGTGACATGCCTAATCTCCTAGTTGTGGGGTGACATACTTCAATCACTTTGTTGGGGGATGACATTCCCAATCACCTCGTTGAGGGGTGACATACCTCAATCACTTTGTTGGGGTATGACATTCCCAATCACCTCGTTGAGGGGTGACATACCTCAATAACTTTGTTGGGGGTGACACTCCCAATCACCTAGTTGAGGGATGATGTACCTCAATTACCTTTTAGGGGGTGACATGCCCTATAACCTAGTTGAGGGGTGATGTACCTTAATCCCCTTGTTGAGGAGGTGACATGCCCCAATCACCTTACAAGGGTATGACATGCCTTGGATTCCATGTAGTAGTTCACTTAGTCTATGTTGATTATGGTATTTTTCCACAAGTGATACGTATTATGTAAGTTATATGAGTTACAAGTATGTGTTACTTGAAGAATTAATCATGCATGTCATATTGATATTATACTTGTCCACGCTTATGATTATGCATTTTGATTATATTGGCTTCTGTGTTGTTGCATTGCATCCTACATAGTTAGTACATTCAAACATACTAATGCATACTCTATACTTACATGGTATTACTATGTCGAGACCAGAGCACCTGTCGATCATCCTCCGCATGGCTAGTTTGGTAATTCAGAAGATAAGCTTTGGTGAGTCCTCAAGTCCGAAAACACTATCTACGCTACTCTTACTATTTGATATTTCTTTATGTTGAACACTTGATACTTTGAGGCTGAGCTCGGAAAGTTTCTTGCTCCCCCACCCCCCATTCCATCCTAGAGGTGTTGTTGGATAATTGATTTACTTATAGTATGAGCTTGACTCTTTTATGCTTCTATAAATATCAAAGACTTCCCTTAGTCTAATTTCCCTTATTTATATCTCTTGGTTTGTTTATTTTGCTTCTGCGACCAAGGATGTGTGAATGATATGCTAAGAGGCTTGTTTGGGATCCCTTCAGATTCCCATTTGTCGTATATCACCTAGGCCCTAGTCTTGGATTATGACACCCACATTTAAATATTAGAAGACAATCGCATAGATATCTAGAAGAGAATTATATAGAAGGCAATAACATATCATGATAACTCAAATCATGATACATGAATGCCAAAATGCATAAACATATCTGGGGATGGAACCTCAACGAACATGAAAAACCATGTAACCTATTATATAGAATCATGATGCTGCCTTTACACCAAAAAAGAAGTTAGCCTACTTGCCAAAGGTAGACTATACGCTAGATAGTGGGTAGTGGTAGATACATAATCATCGATATTGCATAAACAAGAACATTTGGTGGCACATAGTTATGAGAAAGTTAGGTTTTATATAAGGTCCCTTGGGGATAATTCTACTCCTCCAATATTATTTGGTGCTAAGTCATCATCCCACGGAATACATATATATAAATGAAAATGCTTGTCAAAGGATCATAAGTCTTTTGAAAGTCATCATATATACTTGGGCTTAAAAGCCAAATCATAACTTAAAACATACTTACTTGCACAGGAATAGCTCATTAATAACTTGTACATGAAGGTGTATACATATTCCTAAATTCTTGCAGCCAAATCCTAGACATCACAGGGTTCATAATCATATTTGTATTGAAATCACATTCATATCCATATTTGGTAACCAAATCCATATCATAATCTCAACAAGCCTTATTCATATGTGCTCATCATATGAGAAATGAGAGTAAAGTATGGGTGCATGAAATTTATACTTAATACATGATAAAAAAAAATAGAAAAACATGCATAATCCCTAAAGAAATAAACATTTGAATCATACTTGAGTTTACCCAGGCATGAAATCAAAGTTTAAAGGGACATGGATGTTCATAATAGACGGAAACCATGAAAACCACTAGAATAAGATTTAATTCATGCTTAAATCATCATTTAGTAATGAAATATATCATAATTCCATCAATTAAAAGTCAAAAAATGAAAATCATACATCGATCATACTCAAAGTTCATGAAAGAGATTTTGGGCTCCGAGGTTGAATTGAAACCAAGGATGAATCCATGCATACCTATCTTAGATTGAGGAGTTTAAGATGAAATCAACTTGAATGTGAGACACCAATTGAATCATAGCTTGAGGCCTTAAAGATGAGACTTGAAAAGGGTTTGGGACTTTGATTTTGATTAACTATGTATTAGACTTGAATGAGAGTGCATGAAATACCTTAAGGGTTGATTTAGGACTTAAAAGAATGCATAAAAGTCCCAAATGGCTTTGGGGTTGGGCCAAATTACCAAAACGATCCCACTTGAATAGGTCCTAAAATTGGCTAAGGTGTCATGACCCAAGCCTAGATGCGACATGGCGAATGGGGAACCCGAGGGTATCCTTGATGATGTTCAAGAACGCCAGATATTTGGTGGATGTAGACGAACATTATCAGCATAATAACCCAATGAAGAGTTGGGGATAAATCCCACGGGGAATGGGCATTTAAGAGATGTGGAAATGAGTTGATCTAGCCATTTGTAGTGTCAAAATGGGGGGTTACAAGTAAATTAAAACTAGAATTCAGCTAAAACCGGTTGCAATATGCAGATCAACAATAGATTGAGAGAAATGTCAAGGGTGTGTCGATATGGGATGAGAACTACTTAACCAGGTATGAATACTTGATTATTTGAGTTAATAATATGTGAGTAAGAAAAGTTATTAGTAACCACTACCTCATTTATGACAATAATTGTGTTTCATATGAACCTATTACGGCTTCACATTCCAATCACTCAAGGGCATCCTTGGCCTAACCAAATTATAAGAAAATATCCTAATACTTTAGCCATTGAACCTCTGGCATTCAACTAAAACCCCAAAAGATTTCCAACTAACAAACTAGTTGCCCACTCAATTACTCAAATTAATTTTAAAAAAGTCAGATATCTAAAGTTAACTTAGAGTTTCCAACCTCTTGGTTATAAGTTAAACATGGAAACAAATGTAAACTCACTAATTTAGCCACACATTCGGTTTAAGCCACACATTTCAAAAGTAATAAAATAATACCATAATCTATAGCCATAAATGTGGGTAAGATAAATTACAAGAGAGAAAATTAATTTCTTCCACGAATCTCTCAAATCTCTCCACCCAAAGCTTGAAAATCACAAAACCCTTGTACATGTTTAGCAATAAGCTTCTATGTACTCTCTCTCTCTCTCTCTCTCTCTCTCTCTCTCTCTCTCTCTCTCTCTTTATCTTTATGTGATAAGTAGTAGAAATATGATATAGAATGCTATGTAAAATAACATTTCCAAAATCCTTTTATAGTCTATGCAATTTACTCTGATTTTGTGCACTAATTCATTATTTGACACATTGCTTCTGACCAGCTTCTTGGCACTTTTACTCTTTTTCCTTGTTTTGTTGAACATTGTCCATCTATGCACTTTTATCCTCATTCCTGGCATGAAACACACATATCAACTAATGAAGCAAAATAGTACATTGAGGATAATATTTCTTTGCATTCTAAGCCCTAAATATTCCATATATGGATTCATCAGCACCCCCAATTTAAAATTTGTTGCCCTCGAACAAATCAAATACCAATCATTCCAACTCAATACTTGTAAATAGGGCCATAGGGAGCAACACATAAAATTCCACCTTTGACATCCATCCTCAAGCTTCCACAAACCACTTATGTTATTTTGAAGCCTCAAAAGGTGACTAAAGAGTGCTCAAGGCATGGATATGCTTACAATTGATCATGTGGCTGCTAATCACTACCAAAAACATCACCATTTGTCCTCACACCAAAGAAGAGCCTATAGAAACAATATTAGCACATAATTTTCAAGAATCTCTTCAACACTCACTCTCTTAAGTGAGAAATGACACGTAACATTCAACGCATAGGCTTGCTCTTGTACTAAGACTAGGATCCCAAAGGACTTTAATAGGGTTGTAATGACAGACTAAGGATGGGTAGGATAGCATATCGAAAATAGTGGTTCATCCCTTCTTGAACTCTACACACACTTCTCGTGCTCATGATTCCTTTGATCCTCATTCTTTTTCTTCTCCAATTGATATCTTTTTTTCTTTTGATTTTCAAACCTAGGTCTCCCTTTTGCAAATATTCTTCAACAAATTTGGAGGGTCTACTTTTTTCAAGCAAAATCTTTTTTCCATCATTTTTCAATTTTTTTGATCTTTTAGTTTTTCTCATCATGCAAGGACTCCTCACCTTTCTTTCTTTTTTTCTATCCTCAACTTTTACATGGGAGACACCCCACTTCTACCAACACCCCACTTCTACCAACACCCCCAACTTAGGCCTTTAGCCACTACTTTCACTCACTTAAGCTCAAGGATGGAATTGTAAGGAATAAGAAGGAATTATCTTTCAAAATAAAGGTCAAGGCTACATGGCTGCCAAAGAAAAGATCAAGGCTCAAAAAGGGTTCACTAGGGGATGAATTCAACGTCATGGGAGGCTTATATGGTCAAGGTGAACTTAAAAGAAACCAAAGAAGGCCTCACATCATTTCTAATGATCATGCTCAAGATACACCTCTTTCTAAAATAAAAGCGATCATCAAAGTAATAAGGCTAACCAATGTTAGGGTCGAATCCCATAGGGAATAGGGGACTTTTGTAACTTGGTTCACCAATAACCAATTTAAGAATCAACTAACTAAATTATCTTAAAAGCAGGGGGGCTATAGGAAATTAATCTAAACTAACTTAAATTGGAAGACAAACAATAACAGAGAACACCTTGGGTATTGTGTTCTGCACAATTCACTAAATCAACTTTCCCAGATTTTATAATTCTCAAGTAGAATTGTACATGTAGAACGGTAATTTAGGTTCTTCTAACCCTTTGATAAAAGAAGAAGGTCAAATTTCACTATGGGACTCGGCCCATCTCATAGTGTGCTCAACTTACCATTACCCATAGTCCCTGTCAACCTCCCTTTGTCGAGTTTGGTTGATTAGATGAGAATGCATCATCGAATCCTATTAATCATTCTCTTTTCCTATTCATTACAACCTCGATTGGAAGGTAACACTAGTTAAGTTCCAATGTTGTCCACCAATAGAAAACATTCAAAATGAAGAAAAATGATTAATACATACAAATACTCATTCTAAGAATTGCAAATAATCCGGGTTTTCTAAGTTAGATTCTCATGGTTCCCACAACTCCAAGTTGTGTGTTTAGCTACTTATAACTTGAGCAAATAAAGAAACAATGAATCGAGAAAACATGATTAATCACTTACCCAAGAAGTTGAAGAACAAGAAAACCCAATATTTATTGAGAATCACAGGATTGAAAGTCGAATTTAATAATATAGTCTCCAAAACTAAAACCCTACGAATATTCTAATTTCTTCCCCACTTTTCCATTTTCAGCTGCTCTCTATGTACCATACTAAAAACTTCAAAAACTTCCTCAAATGACCTAGTATTCTCTATATATAGTATTTACAAACAAGTCCTAAAATTAATTAGAAAAACTGTTCGGCACATGATACGATGCACAGTTACAACTCATAGCAAGGTTCATAAGCTGTAATCGGGCTTTCGTGGTCAGGCTCATGCATCTTGGACTTCACCGATATGAAACACCTTTATGAGTGGTAGTCTAATCTACGACTCGTATTGACTTCTCGTAGTCCACATTTGCATCACTTGGTCCAAATCTGATCAACACTAGAAATCTCGATGAAACTTCCTTTTATGACACGTAGATGGAACTACAACTGGTAAATGGGTCTCGTGTGGCTGAACTTTAGCTTTTGCTTCAACACTCGAAACCTTCACAAGACTACCTCTATGACTCATAAACTGAGATACGACTCATAGAGGCTCTTGTATGTCCTCAAAAATCAGTAAAACCTGTAACTTTTCCCAAAATTGAGCCAACATACTTTTCCTGTAGAAACAAACAGAAAAACACATAAAAATTATAAAAGTCGTATTGAGAACACACAAAATCCTAAGTTTTAGGTATCAAATGTGCTATATTTTGACACACATCAATACCATCAACTTAGCATTATTGTGTGTCCTCAAGCGATGACTCAATCTATATAGATTATAAAGCAACACATTGCTTTCAACCCAATGGTATATACCATACTCAAATCAAGCTCAGGAACCCATATCAACTTATTCAAATCAAAGATCATGTAACTATTTAGAAAACCACAGCATTAATATGCATTTGACAACACAACTATGACAAGCAAAGAAATATCAACAATCCACAATTGTTAAATAAGTAAAATATTAACAATGCAAATGCCCTCACAGGGAAGAAGTCCTTTTTTAACACTCAATAAAGATTTCAGAATTTAACCATGGGCAAGCATACTAACTCTCACAAATGACATTCATGCATGATGACCAATACCATAGGCTTATCCATATACTCATGAACTGAACTTTTGACTAATTGGGTTCGGATCACTTTAGGGCTTTATAAACTTGTAACGTATGCTCATGGGTCTTTGGTACGACTTTGTGGATAATTAGTGACTAAAGGTCAACTTGAACCACACTTTTCAACACTTTCACCTTACCAACACAATCATTTCCACCTTCGTTTCCCTTTTTTTCCCTTAATATTCAAGTTTTTTTGGGTATTCTCTCCTCATTTCAACTTTTACCTCATTTTCACACATCATTTTGCTTGTTCAACTCAATCTACGACATATTTTTCTCTTTCTTTTACCCAGTACATGATATTTTTTTCTTTTTTCACATTTCCAAATCATCACCTCATTTTTTCTATTTACCCTTATACTGGCTACCCTCAACTTAGGCTTTTATCCTATGTCGAAATACACAATATTTATTCCCCAAACCAGGGGCACTTTGGTAGCCACCCTCAACTTAGGCTTTTTACCTAAATCAAGGTTCACAATTCTCAAGGATAGACTAGGGCCAATTTCAAGGTATTTTACTAGACAAGGTCAGGCTAATCAGGTGTTGAGAAAAAATTGTATATGTAAGGGTCAAATATTTGTAAAAAGGGATGAATTTCGCATTTGGTTGGTCATTTTAGGCAAATGTAGACTAATTCAAAGAATAAGGGCCTAAGATCCCTCTCTAATCCATATAATCTCCGGTCCAACTTAGAGTAAAAAGGTAAGTTTTAAATCAGCACACAATGTAAGAGTATAACAAAATCAGCTCACACATACACAACATTGCTTACATAGCCAACAAAAACTCATAGATCATGCTTCATATATCAGATTGTCCTCACTTGATCAGAACAGATATCGCCAAATCATTCAAAAATGAGAAGTTGCAAGATAACTACTAATCAAAAATTTTGGTAGGTACCAACTTTCAGAAAATTTAATAAAACATCAAAAACAAGGCATATGCTATAAGTTCCACTATATACTCAAATATCATCTAAGACATCTTAAACATGTCAGTTAAAAAAATTAAATATCCACGAGAAAAATGAACACAGGAAAGAAAATTTTGAGATCAAATTTTGGGGTAGTTATGGACCAAAAACTACTCAGACTTCACCCTAGTCCATAACTACCCACACCCCATTAAAAAATTTGTGCATTAGCCTCAATGCACCAGTTAAGCAAGAATAATATATAAGGGGCCAAAAAAATATACCTCGGCACCAAAGCGCCTTTCTACCTTGGGTTGCCTCCCAAGTAGTGCCTGATTATAGTCGCAGCATGACATAGCCATCTTGAGTACTTAGACTTCCCTAAGATCCCATTCTTCAACCGTCTTGATCTCTTCAACATTTCCAAGGTATGGCTTGACTTTTTGGTCGTTTACTTTGAAAGAGACTCCCTTTAGTCTCTCTAATTCAATGGTCCCGTGATCAAAAACATGTGCTACCTAAAAAGGTCCCAACCATCTTGATTTAATCTTCCCAGGGAACAATTTAAATCTGAAATAAAAAAATAGAACTAAGTCTCCTGGTGTGGATTGGCAGTTTTCAATGCGTCGGTCATGTTGGATTTTCATTCTTTGCTTATACAAGGTTGAGCTCTCATATGGTTTTAAACGAAACTTACCAAGATCATTGAGTTGGCTTAATCTAGAGGTAGCTGCATTCCAATCTGCGTTTAACTTCTTCAATGCGCATATTACTTTATGCTCAAGTTCCATGGCAAAAATAAGTTGTTATAGGGACATGGCGATGGGTGTCTTGACTTCAGTCCGGTATGCCCATAATGCATCATCCAGCTTTTGAGACCAATCAGTTCGACTTTTATTCACAGTTTTAGATAAAATCTACTTAATCTCCCTATTTGACACTTCCACTTGTCCACTTTTTTGAGGATGATAAGGTGACGACACCATGTTTTTACTCTATACTTTTCAAGAAAAGCTTTAAAGAGTCTATTGCAAAAGTGAGAATGTCAATTACTGATGATTGCTCAAGGAGTACCAAATCTAGAGAAGATGTTCCTTTTGAGAAATGTTATGACTCTTTTACTCTCATTTTTAGGTAGAGCTACGGGCTCCACCCATTGGGATATATAATTCACAGCAACCAAGATGTACTTATTTCCATGTGAACTAATAAATGTTCCCATAAAATTCATTCCCCAGACATCAAATAACTCAATCACCAAAATACGATTTATAGGGAGCTCATGCTTGCGTATAACCCTACCTTCTCTTTGGAATCTATCACAAGCTTTAGCATAGTCATGAGCATCTTGGTGGATTATGGGCCAATAATACCCACATTGTAAAATCTTTCGGGCTGTTCGAATCCTAGTATGATGTCTGCCCACTAGTGACGAGTGGCATGCCTCAAGTATGCTCATTATTTCTACATCACAAACAAAATGACAAACAATCCCATCAGCACATACACGAAATAAGTATGGGTCATCCCAAAAGAACTACCTCACATAATGTATAAACTTTCGACGTTGATGTGTGTTAAAGTCTGGTGGCATAATATCACTCACTAAATAATTTGCATAATCTGCAGACCAAGGTATAAGATCATGAGATGCAGCCAACACTTTTTCATCAAGAGAAGAATCATTTATCTCCAATCCATCATCAAATTGCAACATTGCCCCATCTTTTAATCTGGATAGATGATCTGCGACTTGATTTTATGTTCCTTTCCTATCAATAACATCAAAGTTGAACTCTTTCAAAAGAAATACCCATCTTATCAACCTTGGCTTCACATCTTTTTTGGCTATAAAATATCTAAGTGTTGAGTGATCAATATGCACAACCACTTTGGCTCCCAACAAATATGACCAAAACTTTTCGAATGCGAAGACCTATGCAAGCAACTCTGGCTCTATGATAATGTAATTCTTTTAGGCCGCATTCAGGTCTTTAGTAGTATAATATATGGGATGTAACACTTTGTCCTTGTGTTGTCCCAGTACCATACCAAGAGCAACCCCACATGCATCACACATGATATCAAATGGCTTGGACTAATCAGGAGCTACAATAATTGTTGCTGAGATCAATCTCTTTTTCAACTCTTTAAAGGCTTGCATGCATGCATCATCAAACACCAACATAGCATCTTTCTCCAATAATTTGCACAATTCGTGTGAAAGAACTTTCTTTTTGATTTTTATTACTATTCATTATTTATAATAGGCTCCTCTTCTTATTTATCTTTTTATTTAAATTTCAGCATATCGATTTATGCCTTGCCTATTATTTTCTTTGCATTTTTTTTGTACCTTTCATTGAGGAATTCCATATACTTTCACTTACAAAAGTCTTTTATAAACCTTCAATAGAATCCTGTATGCCCTAGGAAACTCCTCATACCCTTGACAGAGATGGGTGGTGAAAGTTTCTCAATCACCTCAACTTTAGCCCTATCGGCCTCAATGTCTTTGCCAGATATTGTATGACCCAACATAATACCCTCTTTAACTATGAAGTGTCACTTTTCCTAGTTTTGCACCAGATGACTTTCCAAACATCTTTGCAACACATCATGCAAGTATGTCAAGCAATCCTCAAATGAGTTCCCAACCATATTGAAATCATACATGAAGACCTCAATAGTACTCTCCTCCATATTCGAGAAAATGAACATCATGCATCTTTGAAATGTTTCTGGAGCATTACACAACCCAAATAGCATCCACTTAAAGGCGAAGGTACCATAAAGACATGTAAAAGTGATTTTCTCCTAATCCTCTGGAGCAATGATGATCAGATTATAGCCATAATACCCATTAAGGGAATAGTACCACCCTTTTTCTACAAGACTGTCAAGCATCTGACGCAAGACAGGCATAGGAAAGTGATCCATCAACATTGAGACATTCAGCTTTCTATAATCCATACACATCCTCCATATTATGACTAGCCTCATAGAAATCAATTCATTATTACAATTAGGTACCACTGTGATACACCTTTTTTTTGGAACACACTGTACCGGGCTTACCTATTCACTATCAACAACTGGGTAGATTACTCCTGCATCTAACCATTTAATAATTTCTTCTTGAACCACCTCTTACATAGGAGGATTCAAGTGCCTCTGATGTTCAATGTTTCGTTGTAGTCCTTGTCTAGCTAAATTTTATGCATACATATCCCAGGAGGGATACCAATAATATTTGCAATAGTTTATCCAATAGCCCTTTTAAATTGTTTGAGCACTGCTATAAGGGCATCTGCTTGCTTATCATTCAAGTCTGCAGTTATGATGACGGGCAAAGTTTTGTTCTCTCCCGAGAATGCATATTTCAAATGTAATGGAAGTGCTTTCAATTCTAACAATAGCGATACTTCTATAGAGGGTTTTATGAGCGGCATGTCCCGATTCTGCAAATTTAGCACCAACTTTGTTTGGCGTCTAGGGAAGAATGACACCCCTAAAGCATTTACTATCTCCTCATAATCTGGGATAACATCACTATCGAATTTCATCAAAATTGCTTCCAAAGTCTCAACACCAAATCGTAGCTTAAGTGGTACCTCTGACATATCCTCATCAACAGTCTCTATAACTGAACCATTCTCAGATCACTGTCCTTCTTTGCTTGTTAACAAATATTGGACACAACCTCTTCCTTACAAAATCTGAATGTGAGCATCTCTTTCGCTATATCAACCAGAGTGCAACTAGTAGCTAAGAAAGTGAAACAACCCAAAAAATTCTTAACAACGTGCCTCGGAAGTCCCAGAATCTTGTTTTCCATATGTCTAAAATTACATTTGTTATTCAAAACTTTGACTACATATTCTTGTTCATGGGGTCCAAATTAGGGGGACAAGCATCTAACCTCAATTTTAAAGCAAAGGAATCGATTTGCACATGGTGTGATTTCCAGTGAAGGTCCGCGACCTCTCCGTGATAAGGAGAGATGTAAATACTGCACTATTTTTCTTAGTCCATCCAGATTTTTCTAAGTATTGGGCCTAGGTTTTCCCAAATGTGTTTTTACCTATACTTAGCCTTATTTCACCCTCATATCACCCTAAACATTCCCCAATACACACAAAGACAACCAAATACTTGCTCCTAAATTCATGTTCTAAACTCAAGACCAATCTTAAGGACTTCATCAAGGATCTCACTCAAGCTTCAAGTCTCCATTTCCAATCTTCTTCAAGGGTTCTCCAAACTCAAGGTATGTGGTATTGAACCATTGGGTCCTTCCATCCATAGTTCCTAAGCCTCTTTTTTAATAATATTGCATGATTTAAAGTTGATTTTACATGTGGGTCTTATATTTTGAGAAATTTACTACATAGTGATTTTAGTTCGTGAAGGTATGGTTGTTTTAGTATCTTTTGAGCTCTAGATCCTGGATCTAAAGTTAGATTTGATGAGGGGTTTTGAGGTGAATTTCTTTGGCGTGCTGCAAGGTGTTGATTAATAGTTTTACAATGGATTTTCTTGCATGATTTCTTCTATAAATTTCATGGTCTTTAACCCCCATTACACACCTCAAAGGTGTTTGATAAAATGTCCAGATGAGGTTTCTTGAGGAGTTTAAGGTCAAAAGCATGAGATATGATATGATTGATGTTATTATGATGAAATAAGTTTATACTCATTTTGAATTCTATATAAAGTATTGCATTAGACTATGCCCAGTCCGGGGGGGAGGGGGGAAGGGCTAAGAACCTAGATAGAGATGGGGGCTTGTAACCATTAACCGAGGGACGGGTTAGTACCTCTCCACTTACTGATAGGGCCGCATCATCACTAACTAAGTTAGAGGTTTGTACTCATCAATCGAAGGAAGGGTTAGTAATTATCCACCTAGGTGATGGGGCGGCATCATCACCAACCAAGTGAAGGGTTAGTACTTCACCACCTAGGTGATGGGGCGGCATTATCACCAACCGAGTGAAACGTTAGTACTTCACTACCTAAGTGATGGGGTAGCATCATCATTAACCTCAAGGGATTTATACCTTGAAAATTTATCTTGGTCTATTCTTCACATATGATACTTTATATGAGCATGAATTATTGAAGCATGTTTTACTTATGCATTGTTCATGCATGTCATCTTGCTATAATATGCTCATTGCCTATTTCTATGCATTTTGATTATGATGTCTATTTCTTGTTACATTGTATCCCACATAATTAGTACATTCAAATGTACTAACGCATACTCTTACCTACATGATATCACCATGTAGGAACCGACACTCAAGTCGATCTTCCTCTCTCTCAACGTGGCTAGTGGTACTATTCCAAGCTTGTTGGTGAGTCCTCCATTTTGGGGACCTTAGTCTATAATAGTTATTATCGATGTATTGAGACACTTTCTTAAGTTCTATTTGACTATGGAGGTGAACCTGATTACTTTGTTGTGACCTCCGCTCTATCTACGTATTTAGAAGTGTTTATTGGATAAGTTGTGTAATTATGATATGACTCCTTATTTTTTGATGTTGATGTTTTGACAAGCTATCCCTTTGCCCCTTGCCCCTAATGCTTATTTTTATGTCTTTTACATACTTATGCGACCAATGATGTGCAATGATAAGTTGAGAGGTTTGATTGGGCTTCCTTTGAGTTCCCTATTTGCAGTGTCACGTCTACGCCCAAGGGTTGGATCATGACAAACTTGGTATCAGAGCACTAGGTTGATAGATCCTCAGATTCCAACACACCGCATTGATTAGAGTCTTATTCATGATTGTGAAGCACACTATGACTATGAGTAGGAGGTTGTGAGGTGTTTTAGGAAATGTTTCCCTTCTTCATATTCTAATTCATGCTATAGAGTTTTTGTGAGTTTTTCCCCCCTAACGATTGTTCTTTGCTATGCTTGATCATGCCAAATACTAGAGGAAGATGTGCCCAAATTCCCGAAGAGCAATGGTGAACTCCAGAATGCTCTCACTATGGTTGCCAAAGTAGTGGCCAACCAAGTCCAACAAGGGGCCCAAGCACCTCATGATACTACCTTGGGAGCTAAGGTAAGAGATTTCATGAGGATGAATCCTTTGATTTTCCATTGGGTAAAGGTGGTCCTCAAGGTAAGGCACAATCGATTTTATGCTCTACATAGGAGGCAAGGGGTTGGTGGGGTACCTAATGTTGTTATCGGAATGTTGAAAATCTTTTATCTTGATCTATATCCTTTAGTTGATCTGGGTGCCACCTTTTCCTTTGCCACCGCCTTTGTTGCTAAAAAGTTCCATGTTGATGCAGAGTTCTTTCATGAGTCATATGAGGTGTCTACTCCTATTGGTGCATCTATTGTTCGTAGGAGGGTGTATAGAAGTTGTTCGATTAGCATCTTGCATAAAATCTTACCTTGTGATATTGTTGAATTAGATATGGTTGATTTTGATGTTATTCTTAGGATGGATTGGTTGCATGCATATTATGTTTCTATTAATTGCAGAACCCGTAGGGTCAAGTTTCAATTCCCAAATGAACTCGTCCTTGAGTGGGAAAGTCATGATGTTGTAGTGAGGAGTAGGTTCATCTCATGCACTAAAGCCCATAGGTTATTCTCCAAGGGGTATTTGTATCATCGTGTGAGGGTTAAAGATGTGTGGTCCAAAGTTTCTTCCATCGGGTTGGTTTCAGTTGTGAATGAGTTCCTTAATGCATTCCCAAATGACCTTCCCGGTGTCCCTCCAAAAAGGGAGACAGATTTTGGCATAGATCTCCTTCCCGTCACTCAACCTATCTCTATTTCCTGTTACCATATGGCCCCGTCGGAGTTGAAGGAGTTAAAGGAACAATTGAAAGATTTATTGGAGAAGAGATTTATTCGACCTAGCCAATCACCTTGGATTGCACCGATGTTGTTTTTAAAGAAGAAAGATGCGTCACTTAGAATGTGCATTGACTACCGGCAACTTAATAGGGTAACTATAAGGAATAGATATCCTCACCCAAGGATTGATGACTTGTTTGACTAATTGCAAGGGGCTAGCTTTTTCTCTAAGATTGATCTTTGGTCTAGGTATCATCAGGTGAGAGTGAAGGAGTGTGATATTTCCAACACATTCCGGACTAGATACAAGCATTATGAATTTGTGGTGATGTCCTTTGGGTTGACTAATGCACTGACCATCTTCATTGATCTAATGAATAGGGTCTTTAAACCCTACCTTGATTCCTTTATTGTGGTCTTCATTGATGATATTTTGATCTATTCGCATAGTAGGGAGTAGCACATGGGTCATTTGAGGTTTGTGTTGCAAAGATTGAGGGAGGAGAGATTGTATGCTAAATATGAAAAGTGTGAGTTTTGGTTGAAGGAGGTTGCATTATTGGGCCATATGGTGTCGGGGGATGGTATTAAGGTGGATCCTCATAAGAACGATGTGATTAGAAATTGGCCTAGACCATTGACCCTGTTGGATATTAGGAGTTTCTTAGGCCTTGTGGGTTACTATAGAAGGTTCACGGATGGGTCTCCTCAATTGCTTCCCCTATGAAAAAATTGACTCAATAAAAGGTTAAGTTTGTATGGACTAATGAATGTGAGAAGGGCTTCCAAACACTGATAGATAGGTTTGTGTCCACGTCTATATTGTCTCTACCGGATTGGCTTGAGAGTTTTGTTGTGTATTATTATACATCTAGAGTTTGTTTGCGTTGTATGCTAATGCAAAATGGCACGGGCATAGCCTGCACTTCTAGGTAACTCAAAGTGCATGAAAAGAACTACCCTACCCATGATCTTAAATTGGCTGTCGTGATGTTTGCTTTAAAGTGTTACCGTCATTATTTGTATGGGGTGAATATTGATGTCTGCACGAATCATTAGAGTGTCCAATATGTCTTCACACAAAAAGTTCTCAACTTGAGAGAAAGAAGGTGGCTCAAACTTCTTAAGGACTATGACATGAGTGTGCATTACCATCTGGGTAAGGCAAATGTTATGGTGGATGCTTTGAGTCAGGTGTCTATGGGTGCCTAGCTAATGTAGATGGTGGTGATAAGGGGATGGCTAGGGAGGTGCATAGCTTAGTAAGATTAGGGGTAAGGTTAGAGGATGTGGGTAATGTTGTGGTTGTTGTTGGTGGTTCTAAATCTTCTAGGGTTGATGAGGTGATACCAAAACAAGATCTAGACTCCTCATTGCTAGAATTGAAGCCATTGGCAAAATTGAAGTTTTCTCCCAATGGGAAGATAGGGCCCTTAGATACCAAGGTAGGTTGTGTGTTCCATGTGTTAGTGGTTTGAGGGAAAGAATTCTTAATGAGGCCCATAACTCTTCTTATTCTATCCACCCCGATTCCACCAAAATGTATAGAGACTTAAAGGATGTATATTGGTTGGGAGGTATAAAGAGGGACATTGCTAAATTTGTTTTTGGTTGCCATAATTGTCAACAAGTCAAATCCTAACATTAAAAGTTGGGTGGCCTAACCCAAGACATAGAGATACCTACGTGGAAGTGTGAGGTGATTAATATTGATTTTATGGTTTGGTTGCGCAAGACTAGAAAAGATTTTGATTCCATATGGGTGGTGGTTGATAGGATGACGAAATCAACTCACTTTCTACCAACTAATACTACATATGGGGCTGAAGAGTATGAAAGGTTGTACATCCATGAGTTAGTGAGATTACATGGGGGTTTTTAATCCATCATATTCGATAGGGGTGCACAATTCACTTCACATTTTGGGGGCATTTTCAAAGAGTTCTTGGTACCAAAGTTCACCTTAGTACAACCTTACTCCCTCAAACGGATGGCCAAGCCAAAAGGACAATTGAAACACTTGAGGATATGCTTAGGGCTTGTATTTTTTAGCTTAAAGGTACTTAGGATGACCATCTTCTATTGATATAGTTTGCCTACAACAATATCTACTACTCTAGCATCGGTATGGCTCCTTTTGAGGCTCTTTATGGGAGACGATGTAGATCATCGGTGGGTGGGTTTGAGGTTGGAGAGGTGGATTTGTTGGGACCGGATCTGGTTGTGGAGGCTCTTGAGAAGGCTAAGATGATTAGGGAAACTGAGAAAAGCCCAAAGTCATCAAAAATCCTATGCCGATGTAAGAAGAAGAGAGTTAGAATTCTAAGTGGGTGATTGGGTTTATTTGAAGGTTTCTCCAATGAAAGTTGCGGTCTGTTTCGGTAAAAAGGGGAAATTGAGTCTAAGGTATGTAGGCCCTTATGAGGTGATAAAGAGGGTTCACAAGGTAGCTTATGAGTTGAAGTTTCCTTGTGAAATGAATTTGGTTAATCCGGTGTTCCATGTCTCTATGTTGTGAAAATGTATCAGTGATCCTAATGCCATTGTGCCTTTTGATATTGTGGGTGTTGTTGAGGGTAACTTAACTTATGAGGAGGTTACAGTTCAGATCTTGGATAGGCAGGTAAACAGATTAAGGAACAAAGAGGTGTCATCCATTAAGGTCCTTTGGAGGAACCAACCAGTCTAAAGTGCTACTTGGGAGGCCGAGTCGGATATGCAAAAGCGGTATCTTTATCTTTTCCACTCCATTCAGGCCTAAGGTACTAATTCAAAGTCCCCTATGTGATAAAAGGTCTTATAATCAGCCCCTATATCATTCATGTGCATTCATGCTTAAATTGGCAAATTATGATTATTTTACACCTATGTTGAGTTTTTTAAAGTGACATTTTAAATGTATTGTTGCATCCATGTTGGGGCGGATTTGTTCATGATTATTCTTGTCTTTTACATCTCTTCTACATTTGGGAACGAATGTTTCCAAGGGGTAGATATTGAAATGACCCCATAAAATGCCTAAAAACGTACCTTTGTTTTCCATATATCTATAAATCCGATTGTTATTTCGATTCGACTTCATATTCTTGTTCAGGGGGTCCAAATTAGGGGAACAAGGGGTCTAAACTCGCTTTTGAGAAAAAAAAGAAATCAATTTATGAAATTTGTACTTAGTACAATTTGGGTTGCAATTTCCAGTGAGGGTCCGCGACGCGGAGAGGTGTAAATTCTGCACTGTTTTTCTTAGTCCATCCAAAATTTTCTAAGTGTTGGGCCTAAGTTTTTCCAAATGTGTTTTTACCTATACTTAGCCTTATTGCACCCTCATATCACCCTAAACATTCCCTAATACTTAGCAAGACACTTAGCCAAATATTTGCTCCTAAATTCGAGTCCCAAACTCAAGATCAATCTTAACGATTCTATCAAGGATCTCACTCAAGCTTCAAGTCTCCATTTCCAATCTTCTTCAAGGGTTCTCCAAAGTCAAGATATATGGTGTTGAACCATTGGGTGCTTCCACCCATGGTGTCTAAGCCTCCTTTTTATTAATATTGCATGATTTAAAGTTGATTTTATATGTGGGTCTTGTATATTGAGAATTTTAGTGCACAGTGATTTTAGTTCATGAAAGTATGATTGTTTAGCATGTTTTGAGCTTTAGATCTTGGATCTAATGTTAGATTTGATGAGGGGTTTTGATGTCAATGTCTTGGAGGTGTTGCAAGGTGTTGAGAGGTGTTGCAAGGTGTTGATTGATGCTTTAACAATGGATTTTCTTGCATGATTTCTTCTATAAATTGCATGGTCTTTAACCCCCATTACATACCCCCAAGGTGTTTGATAAAATGTTCGGATGTGGTTTCTTGAGGAGTTAAAGGTCCAAAGCATGATATATGATATGATTGATATTATGATGATGAAATGAGCTTATATTCATTATGAACTCTATATAAAGTGCTGCATAAGACCATGCCCAATCCGAGGAGGGGGAGGGTCTAAGAACCCGGATAACCAAGATAGGGGTTTGTACCCATTAACGAGGGGAGGGTTAGTACTTCTCCATCTAGTGCTGGGGCAGCATCATCACCAACCGAGTTGGTGGTTTTCACTCATCAACTAAGGGAAGGGTTAGCACTTCTCCACTAGGTGGTGGGGTTGCATTATCACCAATCGAGTGAAGGGTTAGTAATTTACCACCTAGGTGATGGGGCAGCGTTATCACCAACCGAGTGAAGAGTTAGTACTTCACAAACTAAGTGATGGGGGTGGCATCATCACTACCCTCAAGTGGTTTATACCTTGGAAATCTAACTTGGTCTATTCTTCACATATGATACTTTATATGAGCATGAATTTATTTAAGCATGTTTTACTTATGTATTGTTCATACACATCTTCTTGCTATAATATGCCCATTGCCTATTGCAATGCATTTTGATCATGATATCTATTTCATGTTGCATTGCATCCCACATACTTAGTACATTCAAACATACTAACGCATACTCTTGCCTACATGATATCACCATTCAGGAACCGGAGCTCGAGTCGATCATCCTCCCCCTCCACGAGGCTAGTCGGTGATATTCCAAGCTTGTTGGTGAGTCCTCCATTTCGGGGACCTTAGTCTATGATTGCTATTATATATGTATTGAGACACTTCCTTATATTATATTTTGACTTTGAGGGTGAACCCAGTTACTTTGTCTTTGCCCCCGCCTATCTATGTATTTAGAAGTGTTTGTTGGGCAAGTTATATAATTATGATATGAGCTATGACTCCTTTTCTTTGATGTTGATGTTTTGGCAAGCTATCCCTAGCACTTTTTCCTTTATGCTTGTTTTATGTCTTTTACATACTTTCATCACCAATGATGTGTAATGATAAGTTGAGGGCTTGATTGGGTTTCCCCATTCGTCGTGTCACGTCTACACCCTAGGCTTGGGTCGTGATAGGAAGACCTCCCCAAAATAATAGGAACTACAAAATCAACTTCACAATCAAGAAAAATAAAATCTACATGAAATATTCAATTTTCAACTTTTAGTAATGCATCATGGAGTATTCTCACAAGTTTCTTAACTGTTTATCTGCCATTAATAGTTGTATCTTAATAGGAGTAGGAGTTCCCACACTGATGTTCTTGAAGATTTCTAGAGGCATTAAATTGATGCAAGCATCCAAATCACAAAGTGCTCTTGAAAATTCTACCTCTCCTATAGTGCAAGGTATAGTGAAAGCACCTGGATCTTCACGCTTTTGAGATCTGTAGAAAGCTCTTGAATCATAATCTGGTTTTTTCGTAACCAAGTCTTTCATACACCTTTCATAACCCGGCATCTTCTCTATAGATTCAATAAAACGGATGTTGATAGATAATTGCTTGAGCATTGAGAGAAAGTGATTAAGCTTTCCCTCGTCCCTCTTCTTGAGTTTTTGAGGGAAAGAAGGAGGATGCCTTGGGATATTCTTGTGCTTCTTTGGCTCTTTAACCACCTCACTACCCTATTCTTTACACAATCTTCTCTTTTGGCAATACCCTTATTCAAAACTCCCTTCTCACAAACATTTTCCACCTCAACCAGTATAGGAGGGTCGATGATACTCTTACCTCCCTTAGTCATGATTGCCATACAATGCCCCTCAATCTTTGGAATTTGAACTGTATTGCTTGGAAATGTACCTTTCTTGCATTGATTGAGTTGTGTAGAAACTTGAACCAATTATTGCTTAAGTTGCTTGATGGCCACCGAATGAGATTATATCTTTTAATTTATGCTAGAGATATCAGACTTTTTTCTCTTTAATGTCTTTTCTTATGTTTTGGCCTTTTTCATCAATCGGCCAAACATCTCTTCAATCCTTGAATTACTTGCCCCGACATCACGATTATGGGGTGGCACATATGGACCATTCCTAAAACCATCTCTTCTACCCCACTTGACTTCTAGAACCCTATTCCATTAAAAATAACCAAAAGGTTATCTCTATAAGCACCTTCTCGATTGTAGTTTTGATCTTGGCTTTCGGAGCCTTGACGTTAATAATTCAAATTGGACCCTTGGGCATTGTTCTGAAAACACACCACTTGATCACTCACAAAAAAAGCATCCTCATCATATTAATACTCTTAATACATGGGTGCTCTAGGATGTTGATGGACTATGTCATACACTCTTTATTAATTTTTCTTAATCGCCAAATCCATACTTGTTTCGGAGTTGAGCAAGTTGTTGCATGATCTCATCATTTATCTTAGCTTGCTCCAAAATAACATTAACAGCACATGATCTCTTTGTAGAAGCTCTCCCCCTTTTCCCCCATGCATGGTTGGCTTTGACCACTTGCTCCGTTCTCTCGGTATTCATTGTGAACGGTTGATCCAAGAACATGTCCCCCATTTTAGTATCAGAACAATCTTGACTATTTTCATCGAGGGAATGATAGAAAATCTCTACCAAGGCATCCTCAACTATTTTGTGGTCTGGGATGCTTCTAAAAACACTTTATTAATCTCTCCCACATTGTGCTAATTGAATCACATGACAATTGCTCAAAATTGTCGATTTGATCTTTTAATTTGAGCTTCTTTGACCTTAGGAAGTGCCTTTCTAAAAAGGCCTTCTCTAAATCCACCCAACTGGTGATTGAGCTTTTTGGGAGTTTCAATATTCACACCGTTGCATTACTTGTAAGAGATAGAGGGAACACACATAACCTAAGAGCATCCATGGAAAGATTTTTCAGCCCCGTCATGGTCTTCCAAACAAAAGCTACATTATGCAGATGGTTATAAGGATCCATAAAAGGTAGACCAGTAAACAAACCACGATTTTGAAGCACTTGGAGCAATCCACTTGAAACTGTGAACTTAGTGTCGACCGGTAATAGCGGCAATACTATAACTCCCGTTACGTCCATGGCCATAGGATTCAATCTGTATTGATTCATCCATAAGCATTCTCATTGAAGTGCCTAGGTTGTGGCCTATACACCAATGGTGGTGGATTGTCATCCCTATCCTCAACATCATCATTTTGATTCATAGCTTAATTAACTGCGATATTAGCATTTGCTTGATCCATCCTCCTTGTAACATGTTGGATCTCTAAATTAATTGGAGATAAGGAAATACCTTGACTCCTTGTATTGGGCATACAACACCTAGTATACCCAGCAAAGAAACTAAACAAACAAAATCAAAAACAAAAGTAAAATACAAGAGAACTAAGAAAATAACATTTCAATTATACAACTAAAATCAAAGACTCGATGTATTCCCTGGCAACAATGCCATTTTTCTAGATGACCACACTCAAGATACAGCTCTTTTTGAAGTAGGAGCAATCATCAAATTAATATACCCAACCAAGGTTAGGGTCAAACCCCAAAGGGAATACGGGACTTTTGCAACTTGCTTCACCAATAATCAATTCAAGAATCAACTAACTCAATTATCTAAAAAGAGGGAGTTTGCAATGACTGATTAGAAATAATCTAAACTATCTGAAATTGGAGGACAAACAATAATGGAGAGCAACGTGGGTGTTGTGTTCCCCATGGTTTACTAACTCAACTTTCCTGGATTTTAGAATTCTCAACTAGAATATTGCATGTAGAACGGTAATTTAGATTCTTGTAACCCTTTGGTTAAAGGTGAAGGTCAATTTCACTATGGGGTTTGGCCCATCTCTATATTGTGCTCAACTAACCATTACCCATAGTCTCAGTCAACCTCCCTTTGGTCAAGTTCGGTTGATTAGACTAGAACACATCATCGAGTCTTGTCAGTCTTTCTCTTTTTTTATTCATTACCACCTAGATCGAGAAGGTAACACTAGGAAAGTTCTAATGTTGACTACCACTAGAAAACATTCAAAATGAAGAGAAATGATTAGTACATGTAATTACCCATTCTAAGAATTGGAAATAATCTGTGTTTCTAAATTAGATTCTCATGGTTCCCACAACCCTTAGTTGTGGGTTTAGCTACTCATAACTTGGGCAACAAAGAAACAATGAATAGAGAAAACATGATTAACGACTTACCCAAGAAGATTTAAAAACAAGAAAACCCAATGTGTATTGAGAATTACAAGATTGAAAGTTGAATTTAATCCACAAGCGAATCTCTTCTCCAAAATGTAGTCTGCAAAACTAAAACCCTAAGAATATTCTAATTTCTTCCTCTACATTCTATTCACAGCTGCTCTCTATGTTCCATACTGAAAACTTCAAAAACTCCTTTAAATGACATAGTATTTTCTATTTATAGTATTTATAAATAAGTCACTAAATTAATTAAAAAAATTTATCAGCACATGATACAAGGCACAGTTACGACTGGTAGCTTGGGTCACCAGCCATAATGGGACTTTCATGGTCAGCCCCCTGCATCTTGGAGGTCACTAATACGAAACATCATCACGAGTCGTAGTCTGATCTACAACTCATACTGACTTCTCGTAGTCCACATTTGCATCAATGGGTCCGAATTTGATAAACACTAGAAATCTCTATGAAACCTCCCTTTACGACCGTATATGGAACTACGACTCATAATTAGGTCTCATGTTGCTGAACTTCACTTTCGCTTCAATATTGGAAACCTACATGAGACTTTCTCCATGACTCGTAAACTGTGATACGAGTCAAAGAGGGTCATGTATGTACTTAAAAATCAACAAAACCTGCTACTTTTCCCAAAATTGTGTCAATCTACTTTTAAAAATAAACACATAAAAACCATAAAAATTGCATTGAGAACGCACAAATCCTTCATTTTAGGCATCAAACACATCACTTTCCTAATCTGAATTCAATGAATTCACTCCTCAAAACAAATCGGGCAAGTTCTAGGTGTTACAAAAATGCCCTTCTAACAGATTCCTAAACTCACAGTAGCAAAATGGATTCGCATTCAAATAGTGGCAACACATACTCACAATTCACGATCATCGCATATCCAAGCTCAATACTCTCATAGTCATCTCAAGATGCACTAGATCAATTAATGGATTGATCCTTCAAGTGTAAAACTAATTGTTGAGTTAGTACATTCTCCTCATCCATGGCACCATATGAATCAAAGATATAAACTATCGAAACTCGGATTGCTAAGGACTTGACACATGATAAGTACATTTGAATGGCGTTTCACATATGTATGGGGTTTGTCACAAATATCAAGGGCATCATTCAAAATCATTTATCTGTAAAAATAAAAAAAACTAAAAGATCTACCTATCTATACAACCAAAATAAAAGAATGTTTACGAACCAAAATTAAAAAGGGTTGATTTAATTACACATCAAAAACCAATTCTCCCAGCTCAATAGGCAATGTGAATGTTCAGATGTTCCACTTCGTATTCAATCTGGGAAGCGGCATCCCTTGAACCTTTTCCCGGCCTTTATTGTTGTTAGAAGTGGAATACTTTCATTGCTTGAAAGTGGAAGACTCGAATTAATAACTTCCCCAACCCAAAAAGAACATTTCCTTCAATGCACAAGAACAATAAAAACAGAACACAAAATGAAGGAATGAGCTTAACATTCCTCATGATTCACTCCATATTGCTCTAAGGTTTGGACTGAAGGTAGATCAACTATTCTAGGATACCCCGCTCGTAGACCTCTTCTAGGATGGATCTCTTAGGACTACTGCATGGATAACTTCATGTGTTCTAGTGAACTTTCTTTCCCTACTAGCCTTTTTCTTTGCCTCTTGGCTTCAAATTGATCCGATTAGGCCTTCTATCTAACCTTTTCTGAATTTGATTTGAGAGGATTTTCCACGGCCCCATGCTTTCTCTTGAAAACACTATCCTTCACCTTCATGTACATGTGAGGGTATATGTTTTGACTTGAGTTTCATGTGGAGATTTCTTTCCTGGTGGCCATGTGAGGCTATAGACCACCCCTCCTCCTCACTAAAGGTACTCAAACGTCCAATATGTCTAGGATTGAGATTTGCCATCTTCTTCCCAAACCGCATATTACCCTTCAGCATTGAAGGTCTTAACTGTACTTGACCTATCAAGCAAAGCTAGCCATGTGGTAAGAAACAAGGAAAAGAAAAGAAACTCAGAAAAGATCTTGGCAAATAGGGTCATTTTCCCCACCGAACAAGTTTGGTGAATTGCCAAACATATTCGGTGATAAAAATGACCATTTTTTATTTCACGGACAATCAGAGTCTAAGAGAAATGTCACTTCGACAAAAAATATATGCAATCGGCAATCCACCAAATTAATTTGGAGGTTAATGATACCATCACCAAATGTGACAGGTACAGTATTATAGGAATGCAAATAAAGGCAATGTATGTGGTCTTTTAGCGCACTAGTAATTCATCTTTGATGATCAAATTGACCATAACCGACTTTTACTAACAGTGTAAATTTCAAAAAATCTTCACATTTCCAAGGTTTGAATCCACAAAATAAGGAACTTCTCCAACACGTGCCTAACCTCACATATCAATCCGGAACACATGTCTAACCTCACATTATCAATCACATTGCACATGTCAATTTCTTCTTGTCATTCGTATTAGAAATATGAATTTGGTCAAGTGACGACTTACCTTTAAGAATTATATCACCAAATCTACCATTGGGCAAGCTCAATCTACTCAACCAAAATTTTGAGTTACTCAGACTCCACCCAAACCACACAAATCAAGAAAGACAAAACGCATGCATTCCAAATAGAGATCCTAATAATCCAGTTCAGTGAGCAAAACATTAATTTAAAGAAAAACACTACTTTTAACACTCAAACTTTGAATCATCATTTAAGCTTTTAACAATGTCAACAAACATATAGACTCAAAATGCCTTAATGATCCAGCATTTCACAGATCTTAGAGTCGCCAACACTCAACAAACAGAGAGAGTTTCCAACTCCAACACTATATTACAGAAGTAATACCATCAAAACCAACCTTCATGCTAGCATCAAATTAAATGGGGATAAGATTTACATACCTGAGATGCCATGTGCCAACAATGGAGATGAAGGAGAAATTATTGAAGTTGGTCACATTAATCCTAAGGAAAAAAGACAAAAGAAAATCTAGAAAAGTGTGTGTCGTGTGCTCTAGAAGAGTGGTAGATGAAGATATTAAAAAGAAAAGGAAATCTGAGTGCATTTAAGGAGTGAAGTAGGTGAGGCGGTTTGAATTTGGCGGTACTGAGTGATACCACAAAAACCATTTGGTAATCTACAAGTTTCATACAAGAAAACCTTTACTTATCGTGTTTGAAGCTCATCTAATGAACCTAAGGGCAGAGAAACTATGTCACCGCACCAATTTAGCAATCCATTGAGTGGTACTTTGACTGCTCAAATTTGCAGCACCTAAGGGTCATCAATCTTCTCAAAGTGTGGTCAAAATCAGGGTTGCCATTTCATATTGGTGATATGTCAAGTTTCAACAGAGATCACAAAAATTCACAGCAACGAAGGGGCCATTTTATGACACAAAGGCTAGAGAAATTGACGATTGCCTTTTTCATCCTATGATACACTGATTAAACTTGGATGGTCAAATTTAATAGCAACTATAGCATCATTAGATTGTCCAAGAAGTAATATATATTGGGGTTGCTGAAATTAATCAACGATTTACGGATCAATGCATTTTGTCGCCTTTATGCTACCTTCATCACATTTCAGCTAAGACATATGCAACAATCAACACACATTATTTTAAATCCATTAACACTTAGGTTGCCTACGAAGAAGATCCTAGGTTTATGTCATGGTACGATGATGTCCATTACAAGTTAGAGCTCATCCATGTATATGACGTTAACCACCCGATCACCCGGTTAGTCTTTGCCTATTTGCCTTAAATCTTTCATTTTTTTTGTTTTCAACTTCAATCACACCATCTGCAAATGCCTCAGTGATCTAGAAAGGTCTCGACCGTTTAGACTTAAGCTTCTCGAGCAATAACTGCATCCTCAAGTTATATAATATCTTTGGATTCCATCACAAATTCTCTCTTCAAAATCTACAAGACATACCACCTCTTGATCTTCTCTTTGTAACTCTCATATGCTTTCAATCATAATGTATCAAGCATATGGATTTGCGTAACCCAAGAATCTATGGATTCATCATGCCTAAAATTCAGACATTTTAGAGCCCACAAAGCTCTTTGTTCAAGTTCCACAGGCAGGTGGCAAGCCTTTTCGAACACAAGCTAATATGGCCATATCCAAATGGGAGCTTTGTATATTGTACAATAGGCCCACAAGGCATCATCAAGTTTGCTAACCTAGTCACTTCAGCTCCCATTCACTATCTTTGCAAGGATCATCTTTATCTCCCTATTTGATGCCTTCACTTGCCCATCAGCTTGAGGATGATATGGAATTGTCACTTGATGCTTCACTCCACACTTACTTAACAAAGGCCAAAATATCCTATTACAAAAGTGAGACCCACCATCTATAATAATGGCCTGAGGAGTATCAAATCGAGAAAGAATGTTTCTTTTCAATAATTGCACCACTCATTTACCATCATTGGATGGCAAGGCTACTACTTCTACTCACTTTTATAAATAGTCCACAACCAGCAAAATGTACTTATTGCCAAATAAACACACAAAGGGTCCCATTAAGTCTACCCCAACATATCAAATACTTCGAGCTCTAAGTCCAGGTTCAATTGGAACTCATGCCTCATAGAACGGTTGCCCTGATGTTGTATTTTAGACATGTTTTGGCAAACTCATAAGCATCTCTATGAAGTGTTAGCCAGTAGTAGCCGCTTCACGGACTTAGATACAATACGGACTCCTCCATGATGGCCTTCAACTAATGAAGAGTAGCACTCTTCCAAGATGGCCTCCATTATAGACTCAAGCATGCACTTACATATCATGTTATCCTTACACTCCTCGAAAAGATAGGGCTCATCATAGAAATACTTCTTCTCATAAAATAGGAATTTCCTCCTTTCATAGGGATTGGGAAAATCTAGGAAAACTCCATATGCCAATAATTTGCTAAATTAGCGTACCATGGAGAATTGATTGTTGCTACTCTCGTCATATCCTCATCAGGCAATTTATCATAGATGCAATCCTCCTTAGCACTTAAGTTTGATGGCTCATGTCGGGACAAAGGGTCGGCTACCTAATTCTTATATCCTTTCCTATATTTTACTTCAAAGTCAAATTCATATAGCAACAAAACCCATTGGATGAGCCTTGGTTTAGTATTCGTCTTCACGATGAGGAAACGAAGAGATGCATGGTCAGTATGTACAATAACTTTTGTACCCAGGAGACAGTCATGAAACTTTTCAAATGCATATACTACTGCTAAGAGTTCTTGCTCTATCACTGTATAGTTCTATTGAGCAGCATTCAAAGTCTTGCTTCAATGATAGATGGAGTGAAAAAGCTTTCCTCTCTTTTTTTACCAAAAACAAACCTAAAGGCCACCCCTATCATGTCACACATAACTTTAAATGGTTGGGACCAATTCGGTGACACCATTATGAGTGCTTCAATCAATTTTTGCATATGTTGCATTGCAGACAAAGTGGAGTCCATTTCCAATAATTTACACATGCCGTTAGCAACCTTAGCAAAGTCCTTCATGAATCTCTGGTAGAAATTAGCATGCCCTAGAAAACACCTCACTACTTTGACTGAGGAAGAAGCTAGGAGGCTTGCGATTACATCCACTTGGCCTAGTCAACTTGCAAATGCTTTCCTAAAATTTGATGCCCCAAGACAATTCTGTCTTTTACCATGAAATGGCACTTCTCCCAATTTAGGACAAGATTAGCCTCAACATATTTCTGCAGTACTTTCTTAAAATGAGCCAAACATTGTTCAAATGTATCTCCTACCACCGAGAAGTCATTCATGAAGAGTTTTATGGATTCCTCTACCATGTTAGCAAAACTCGATAGCATATACTTCTCAAAAGTTGCTGGTTCATTGCATAGCCCAAAGGCATCCTCTTGAAGGCAAAAGTTCCATAGGGGCAAGTGAATATTATTTTATCTAGGTCCTCCAAGGAAATAAATATGTGATTGTACCTAGAGTATATGTTAAGGAAACAGTACCACACTCTACCCACTTGACTATCAAACATCTGACCTATAAAAGGCAAAAGGAAGTGGTCTTTTTTTGTAGAGGCGTTCAATTTCCTATAATCCATGGAAATTCACCACCCAATGACTGGTGTTATAGAAATCATTCATTGTTTTTTGTTTGGCACTATAGTTAGACCTCCTTTTTAAGGAACATACTGAATCAGACTTACCTAGTTGTAATCCAAATTGGGTAGATCACACCAACATCTAACTATTTTATGATCTCCTTCTTAACTACCTCTTGCATAGGAGGGTAAAGAAGAGGTTGATGCTCCACACTTGGTTTGTAGACTTCTACCATTTGATGTTATGTATGCAAATTCCCAAAGGAATGCCTATAATATAAGGTATAGTCCATCCGATAGCTTTTACATACTTTGTAGCACATATACAAGAGCCTTACTCTGCCCCTGTTGCAACTCAGCTGCTATTATCCATGAAAGGCATATTAAAGATGACTTTCAAGCTCCTTTAATTCAAGATTCAATGGTGCTCAATAGAAGGATTTGTCGGCTGAGTATCATGAATCGTCAAGTCTATATAGAACTTGGTTGGAGCCCTTGAATGACTACCTATCCCCATTAGAGCAGCCACTACTCCCTCAAAATTATCTATATCAATTTCATCATAATTTATCAAAAGCTTAGTCAATGATTCACCTTTCAAGTATGTTAGCTTCCAATACTGCCCACGGATTCATCAACTACATCAATAATAGCATTCACTTGATAATCACAATGCCTACTCATCGTCTAACAAATATTTAAGCTCACCACTTCATTATTCAACTGAAATTCCAAATCCCTTCTTTCAACATCCACCAATGCTCTTCTGGTGGCCATGAATGGCCTACTAAGAATAATGGGCACCTCGATATCCACATCACAATCTAGAATAATAGTGTTGGTAGGAAATATAAATCTATACACTCTTACCAAAACATCATATAATATTTCAACCTGCTTTTGATTGATCGATCATCCATGAGCAATTCCATGGATGTGGGAGCAAGAGTATCTACACTTAATTCTTCAAACACATCCAAGGGAGTTATTTTGTGCTAACTCTCAAATTGCACAAGGCCCTACCAAACTTACAAGCTCCAATAGTGTACAAAATTGTAAACTCACTGGGATCCTCTATCTTTGCAAATAAGTTGTTTTGTCAAAATTGCACTGCAATTGTGATACTTCATTGTTTCACACTCTAAAGTTTTCTTCTTGGTCACCAATTCTTTCATTAACTTTGCATAAGATGGCATTTTTGTAAGAGAAGAGAAGATGGCAATTTTGTAAGAGCTTCACCAAGTTAATAGAAAGGAAGTTGAAAATAAACAGGAGTTTTTGGAACTTTGTGTCATCACCCTTCTTTTTTAGCCTTTGAGGAAAAAGAATAACATTCTTGGAAAATTTTTGAGGGGGTTCTTTCAACTTCATTTGATTCACCGCCATCCTTGCCATTGCACTCTCACCTGAGATTAGCAAGAGTGATATTTTCTTTATTCACAGTCACATCATCATCCTTTCTAGAATCTTTATTCCCTCTAAATCAAGGAGTCTTGGTTTCCAGATTAGACTCAATAACTTTACCACTATGAGTAGTAAAGGCTATGCATGTCTGATCATTGGCTTTTAATTGGTTGTTGATGTGAGCTAAGATTGTTTCTAGTCGTGTCTCCAAGTGTTTAATTGAGGCTGACGGAGATCAATTGACATAGTTGAGAGAAGCCTGATTTCATTTCATTCAATACACTATTTGAAGCCTCCATTTCATTCAAGATCCTTACAAGTATGTCTTCCATTTGGGAGCCTAACCGACTTGTTGGACTTCAACAGAAGTTGAGGTGGAATATAGTGATTTCTCTCGCTTCCCCATTCTTGCAAACCTTTGACTTGGTCCACTCAATTTCCATCTCTGCAGCCATTCCTATTTTTCCAACCTTGATTCTCGGGTGGCCTATGAAAGATTGGTTATGAAACTTATACTTGATTACCCATATAGTGCACCTCTACACCATAACCACTATCAATAGGCACACACACATATGAAACATCACTAGCAATACCCATAACATTCACTTCTTTTCAACCACCATTTGCTATATGTTTTGAAAAATGATCTAGCTACATCATCATTTTGGCCACATTTTCATCTCGCTCTTGCTCTTTGGCTAATTATTCCTTTGATAGTCCACTTTGAGTAGAGGAAGCATAGTCATCTCAGGTATATTAAGCTCTATTTATTTTGGTCATCTCATCTAACAATTCTGAAGAATTAGAAAGCATTTGTTTCGTGATTCCTCCTCTTGCTAATTGATCAGCTACAGCTTTGTTAACAACATTTATACTCATGTAGATGTATTGCAAAAGAAGGTGATGCGAAACTCTATGATTTGGGCATTGGAGTAGGAGTTTTCAGAACCATAGCCATGTTTCATGCAGCGGTTCACCATCAATCCTTTCAAATTTTCAATACTTCTCTGGAGTTAACCATCTTAGAGGGAGGAAAGAATCTCTTAATGAATACAACATGTAATTTCTCCGAAGATATAATTAAATCAGTAGAAAGTTTAGTCAAGCACCTTACAGCCTCTACCATTAAGGAAAAAGAGAAGATCCTCAACCTTAAAGCCTTTTTTTGATACCTCAAAAGTTAAATGGCAAGCGAATGTATAGAACATTTCGAAAATGCTTATGGGGGTCTACATGGGCTTGACCTTCGAGTTGAACCTGTAGCTGAAGCATTGTGCACGTGACATGAAATATAGAATTTCCAACTAATGGGGGCAATCCAAATACTCATGCACTTCCTACTTGATCACAATCGACATCATGGAAGTCATTTATATCTCCCACACTGTAACCACACACAGTTCCAGCGTCATCCATCTTTCCACCTAATTAAAAGTAGCACAAACAACAAGAAAAGTAATAAGAGAGATCCAATTACAAAAACTAAGTACAAACAAAAAATTTAATCAAGAGCTAGAACAATTCCCCAGCAATATTGCCATGTTTTATGATGTTCAAGCATACTTCATGTTTGGAAGATGCGGACTATTATTACCAGCATAATAAGCCAATGAAGAGTTAAGGTCGAATTCTATAGGGAATAGGCATTCAGGAGATAAAGTAATGAGTTGAACTAGGCATTTATAATGTCAAAATAGGCAGTTACAAGTAAATTAAAACTAGAATTCACCTAGCAAGAGTTCTAAGATATGAGTTAACAATAGATTGAGAGAAATGCCGGGGGTTTGTGGATATGGGACAAGAACTACTTAATCAGGTCTAAGTATTTGATTATTTTAGTTAATAATAGTGAGTAAGCTAGGTTGCTGGTAACCATTACATTATTTACAACAACAATGGTGTTTCACATAAACCTATTAGGACTTTACATGCAAACTCAACAACAATCCTGGCCAGAGAAATAATGAGCGAATCTCATAATACTGTAGCCATTAAACCCAATGCAGTGGCATTCAACTGAAATCCTAAAAGATTTATAACTAATACATTTACCCACTCCAATTATGCAAATTAATGCAATAATCAAAGATCTAAAGTTAATCCAGAATTTACAACCTCAAGATTATAAGTTAAACATGGCAACAAATATAAACTCACTCAGATTGACATCAAAACAATAAAATTATCATAGACTCAGCTAGAATTCAAGAACCCATATCATATATACACCCCCAACATTGGAGTTTTATCCACACATGTTCAAAAGTAAGAAAATAATACCATAAATTGTAGCCATGAACATGGGTAAGATAAATTACAAGAGAAAAAATGAGTAACTTCTACTAATCTCTCAAATCCCTCCTCCTAAAGCTTGGAAATCACAAAACGCTTGTACTTGTTCAGCAGGAAGCTTCTATGTACTCACTCACTCACTCTCTCTCTCTCTCTCTCTCTCTCTCTCTTCATATCTATATATATATATACACTTATATGTATATAAATATGTGTGTGTGTTAAGTTGTAAAAATCTGATACGAAATGCTATGAACAATGTCCTTTCCAAGATCATTTTATTATCCAAGTGATTTACTTAGAGTTTGTGCACCAATTCACCATTCATCGGTCAAGTTCAACAATCGCTGAGCATTTTCTTAATGCGCCAAATGTGCACTTGACTGCTTTCTCCTGCATTGCTAGAAGGCTTAAGTCTCTACAACTATCAGCGATGTCTTTGTTCATTGCTAATCATGTCTGGTGATCTGCTGAACCTCCACCTACATTGCCTTCCTCTCATGAGCTTAGGGATTTGATTATTACAATATTAGGCAGTTTCAGTTACCCTTCGACGATTCACTAAATGTGTCAGCAACATCACTTCTGATCACCCTTTTTGCATTGTTGCTATTTTTCCTTGTTTTGATTATATTGTCCATCTATGCACTTGTATCCTCATTCATAGCATAAAAAACACATATTAATAAACTTATGAAGCGTAATAGCATATCTAGGACAATATTTCTTTAAATTCTAAGCCCCAAATGACTCCAAGATATGGACTCATCAATCTTAAACAAGCTTCAGAGCATACATAAGTACATCCTGAGTTAAGAAGCATGGATCAATCATTGAAAATTAGTACTATGGGGATTTGGGACTTAGGTCACACTCTATGGGAACATGGGATAAGGAATCTCAACCATTTAGTAACATCAAATAAATCTAAGGGAAAGGGAGCATGGGACGAACTTTATGGGAAGTACAGACTTAGGAATTCACCATCTTAGTAATATCATCACAAGCAATAACATCTAAGGGGTATGGAGAAAGGGAAAGTCTCCATAGATGTATAAACACCCCAAGAGTCATACATAACATATTATCAACCAATACCTCTAAGTCATAGATGGGACGGGGGTCAAGACATGTCCCCAACTTACCCTCAGAAGATAAGTAATAAGAATATCAATGTCATAACATAAACAATCTATACAGAACATAGATATTACCCTCGAACTAGAGGACTCACCGCAAGAAAAATATTTTATGATCCGAAGCTAGCCACGTGAGAATATTGAGGAGCACCAATCCTAACATGGTTAAATCATGTAGGTATAGAGCATGCATTAGTATTTTTAATGTACTAGTATGTAGGTATGCGATATAATGAAGTATAAGTCATAAGTTAGTGAATAATATGATCATTTAAAACATTTCTCAAGCCATGGAACATAATATAAAAGGCACATGGCAAGTAATGAACATGCACTTAATTGATTTCATAATAAAGCACTTAAAGTTGGAATAATAATGAACGTAGATCACTAACCACAAGTGTAATTGCAATAACCTTAGGAAGACACTGCATTACCTTTTAGGGCAAAGACTATCTTACCATGATAAAGAACATCATGCATAGTAGAGGAGAATGTCATACACCTTTATGAAAACTATAATTAGTAATAACGTAGGACTATAAACGTATGTGAGGAAGTCATTTGAATTTGTAAAACAATGAGCTATATGAATTTTTAAACACACCTACCATAGTAGTGAACATCTTTGGACATAATAAGTAGTAACCACTATTAATCATCATAAGAGCACAGCCTAGGGATAGGAGGAGGACATAAACATATGTGAGAGAAACCTTTAATTGAAATAAACTATGTGATCTAAACCATGTAGTCCTAATGTTTCCCCTACACCAGAAGAAGGGGGAATTCAAGTGCCAAGGTGACCTCCTAAGACGCCTAAGTGGATCTACTAAAGCTAGCTTGTAAGCAACCCTCTACTATCGGGTGGTCAAGAAATCAACCTCTACTAGTGAAGACCCCTATTTTCTTTAGTAGCACATTATTGTCAAACAATGGGATTCTACTAATGGTCTCTTGCCCTTGCTATAGGAAGTATCCGCATTTATCCCAGAAGTCCACTTAGTGCTATGTGTCACGCTCATACAATAATCATAAGCATGAACTATAGAATCATCTAATATGGACAGGCATTTCACTAACCCATCCCATAAGCATTTGGGACATTAATCATCATATTAAATATAGCTCCTAAGTCTTTCTATTCCTCTACTAGTGGCCTATCATCATCTTATAATCATGGCTAGGTGGGGACTCACATTTCTATATTTCTATCATGTGTTGTCATTATCGGTTTTATATTTGTTATTTTTATCACATTTATATACTATCATTTGCTTTTCATGATTAGTCATTTTTCTTTTTTTCTTTTCTTTTTCCTTTTTCCATATCTATTATCTTATACTTATAGGGCTTATTTTCTGAGACGAGGGCTTTATGAAAATAACCTCTCTATCTCTATGAGGTTGTGGTAAGGTCTACGTATATTTTACTCTCACCAGACCCCACTTGCAGGATTTCACTGGGTATGTGTTGTTATTGTTTCATAGGATTTCAACGAGTTTCATAACATACTTGATAGACCTCATTATTCATAGTATTATTTAACTTGCATATATACATTAAAACCTTTTCATCACACATGAAATACTTCATAATATGAGCTTAATACATAGTGGATTCATGCATAAAGACTTAAAATCATGAAATTCAAGAATAACATGCATGATAAGGGTAAAATATAATCACTTGAAATCATTTCAAAACAACTCCCCACAACCATTGAGAACCCTAGTTAGAATATTATGAAAATCATCACATAAATCATAATTTTAAACAACCCATAATGAGATGCAAAAACTCAATAATTTAAGGTTAGAGAATTTACTAAAATTCATCAACTCATGTAAATATATAACAATACATACTTCTTTGAACATAATATTTATTCCGTAGACCATAATATAGCACTTGGGTAAAGATATAATAAGACCCATTTAAGAAATCATCGACCCAATATAGTCATGTAAAGAGTTCACAAGTACCAACTCATTTCATACATTTTAAATCAATGAATAACAATTTCTAACTTGAATCATGCATATAATTATAAATAGAAAGTATCAAATAAAATAAACCCTGAAATTAGTGATTGGGTTAAAATGGTTTTGGACTCCATAGGCTGAAGGACCCATGGATGAAGCACCCACATACTTAGGAAACAATAGAGAAGAAAGTTTGAGAGAATCTTGGATTTGAGGAACAGCTTAAAAGAAATTGAAGCTTGTTCCTCAATGGAGGATTTGGATCTTCTTCATTGAGACAAAAATTTGGAATGAGTAAAGAGGAAGGTTATTGAAACATGAAAATACGCTTAGAAAAGTGTGTTTAGGTTGAATCAATTGAAAACCTCTCTTGTGAATGTAAAAAATATCATCAAGAGTTGAAAAGTGACATATTAATGAGTCCTGGAGGAACAATTAGTGATCTAGGAGTCCGATCGCTGAACCATTCAGCAATTAAACGAGTGAGATCTTTGGGCCACCCTATTGTACAGTTTCTGAACCTTTTTGGGACAAATTAGTGATCAGAATTTTTTGATCACTGAACTAGTTGGTGGATCACCAAATTTGACAGATTTGACAGTCTTTAGTAAAATGGTCATAATATTTTATCTTTGTACTCGGAATAAGGCTAAATTGGATGTACTGGAAAGCTAATTGGAAGACCTATAATTTTGTAGGTAGTGGGTCAACTAATTCATTATATACTAAGAGATATGACAATTTTAAATTCACCCTAATATGAATTCATATCGAAACTTAGCCAATTGGAATCCTTTGGTCGTGACAAAATGTAAGAGATGCCTTATGCCCCTGAATGAAAGGACCTAGTTTTGTACAAACTTGATGGTGCTTGCAATTTTTATTTCATAAAGTTTCGGACCAAGGTGATTCTTTAGGGAAGCCTTCATGGTCCGTGTAAGGGCATACGGATCATGTAGAGGCTCCTTGAAGTGGTTATTGTCCTTATGTAGGGTGTATAGGCTTTAATGTGGAGTTTGAGACCAAGGAATACTACACATGGACCCCCACATGGTCCGTGAAAAGCTTCACGGCCCATGTGGTGGACCGTATGGGTAGCCTTGGCCTTGAAAATCTATATTTTAGCCAAAGCATTCAACACATGGTCCCTCTCACGGATTATATAGTCCTTCGCGGTCCGTGAGGCTCTCCGTATGGGTATCAGAGGAAAAAATTTCTAAGCATTAGAGCACTATCTCGAAGATTTATCATTGAAGAAATTTTTCTAAATGAAGCTTCACGAAGGAGGCACGATCTGTCTACCTTGGTAAGGACTATAAAGCCATCGGTATGGGTGCTTATGTTGAATTTTTCTAAGCATGGGATTACCATCTTGGACCTTTTTCAGTGAAAATTTTTCTAGTGTTGGATCACGGAGCAAGTATACGGGCCATATACTCTATCACAGGTCTTATACCCCTCCATACGGACCCTAGCAACATATTTCTACTCATTTCATTAATGGTGTTTTCGAAATTGTGTTTCCTAAGGGTCTTTTGTGTCTTTCAATACTACCTAAAGACATTCAAATGACCTATATTCTATTCCCTCATTTAAATTCGCTCCTACACTTAGAATTATCTCAACTCACTCTCTTAAGAACTCTATCAAATAACTCTTGTGACGACTAAGCTTGGGAATCAAGGAAAGGTTCTTTCTTCATCAAATTTCTTCCTGAATCTTCTCAATTAGATAAGGTATGTTGATTGATTCTTGTTCCTTTTTAACCAAGAGGACCCAAACTCTTTTCAATTGATTCTCATGAAATTTAGCTTACTTTAAATATGGATTTTTAAGATTATTGCTTATTAAATTAAAATGATGGGCGGGCCATGTTGTATTGTTAATTTTAAAGTGATTTAATTCCTAATATGATGACTTTCATTGAAGTTATGAAGATATGAATATGTTTGTTCCTTTTTAAGCGTGATTTAACCATGGGTAATCTATATTATGATTAAAATGTGGATTTAATTGTGTCTTTACTTAAATTTCATAATGTATTATTTATTTAAGTTTGAATCTCTATTATCCATGCTATTCTCATCTCATTCATTCCATATGTATATATGCTTATGGTTTTCTTGAAGCTTATAATGTGGCCTAAGTCCCAAGTATAACGACGATTATGTTTTAAAGTAAAATATGGGTATAACAAGAATATGATCACATAAATGTGTATGATTATGGATCTTTGAGAAAATGATAGGTGTTTACACCAAATGTTTATGTTTATGGAGCACCCGATTGAGGTAAGAGGCAAGGTGGGCTATCCCCAAGGGTCCATACTCTTTTCTCATAAAACTGCTCAAAGGAGCATAAAATTGGGATTGGAGGTAAGGTGGGCTATCCCGAAGTGTCCATACTCCTTTCTCATATTGATGTACATAATGGAGCTATTTCTATGTATGAAAGTATAACATGAAGTATGTTTAGCTTTTAAGCCTAAGTATGCATGATTATGAAATGTGATTTGGCCTTTAAGCCTAAGTATGCATGTAAATGATTTGAAAGTCTTATGCCTCTTTTAATAGCATGTATATGTATATGTATTCTTGTTGGATGATCACCTACCACTGATGGGATTGGAGGCAGGGTGGGATATCCCCAAGCGCCCATACTCCTTTCTCTTGAACTATGTGCCTAACATAGGTATGTTTATGCCCCTTTGTGGATGATGAATGATTAAGGATCTACCTTTGGCACGTAGGCCACCGCTTTATCCTTTGTGGGGTAAACGACTAAGTTCCAAGTTATAGCTCACTTGGTGTTATATTGGTTATGGTACAATCCTCATTATATATGAAATATTTTTGTATTCATGCATTATGTACTTCATGGCATATTGATATATCATTCCCTTGTTATATGATTCTTTCTATATATTTGCCCTTGTTATCTAACATTAAATGCAGGATTCATGAGTTCATGTACATTGCATGCCCATACACTTAGTACATTCAAACATACTAACGCAAACTTTTGCCTACAGGATCTAACCATGTAGGGACTGCGGACTACCTTCATCCACTGTATGATGGCTAGATTGGATGTTGAGATACTTGTTGTGGTGAGTCCTACCTTTAAAGGAGAAACCACCATTCCTCTCCCTATGATACTTAGTTTATGTTATTTACTTTGAGGGTGAGTGCGAACATGCCTTGGCCCCCTATCTTATGACTAGAGGCATTGATGGACATCCTGTAGATTCCTCACGTTTATATATTAAGTGTTGTATTCGAAGATTATGATTATGGAAATGGTTATTTATAGGTTTTGATCATTATGGATGGACTATGAGATTATGTTATGGATTCTAGTTATGATGTGAAAGATCCTGAGTCCCGTACTACCCCCATAGAGTGAGTCATACTTACCCACCCCTTAGTCTTTACGTGCTATGTGTTATGTAAATCCATGTTAATCCCTATCCCTATGATGTGACCATAGTGTGAGTCCTACTTTCAAATCCTTAGAACTATGTGTTTAATATTTCATGTATGCTTCTGAACTAATGATGTATGGATAGATGCTATAAGGCTTATTTAGGGACTTTCGGGTTCCCATCGCCATATCACTCCAAGTCCCTAGGTCTGGGTCATGACACTAAACTACATGTAATCCGCTTTGAATACCTAATAATTGATACCACTACATGAGAATTCACCAAGTAGACAAATGATTTGGTTCTTAGGGTAATATCATGGGCATTACAATATCACCCCTTTCGAAATATTTGTCCTCGAAATGTGAATAGAGCTAGCATGAATAGAGTGGAATAGTATCTAACAACCCATCATGAATGCAATAATGAAGCCAAATTCAGTTGTATGAAATTTTCCATGTCTCTAGCCATGAATACCACTTTGAATACATAAGTAACATATTTACATAATTGCACACGAAAATTCAAAAAAAACCCTACTCTATGAACATGCATGTACAAAAAGAAGCCAGTCAAGACTATAATAAATAATGTATGAGGGTGAACATGAAACTACCAATTTTTCCAACATCTCAACACAACCACCTACCCACCATCAACCATAGTACCAAAATTAGGAAGCCATTTAGCACCAACCATTACCATATTCAAAGAAACATATACATACCAAGCAAAGCATTCCAAGCTCGCTCCCTTCCCTTCCTAGCAGGCATTGGGCAATCCCTCCTCTTATGCCCCAACTCACCGAACTCGTAGCAGTCTTCTTGTCCTGCCAAGAACCTCCTAAATGCAGCTTACCACACTTGTCACAAGTAGGATAGGGGTTTCTTTCCTTCTTACTCCTAGGTTACAAAGCCTTAGTAAATAATGATCCACCCATAATGACCCGACTAGGTCCTAGTCGTCACACGAGCGACTGACACCAAAAGGCACCTTATCCAAGCCATAATAACATATCAAGCATTCATAGGCACCGCACCAAAAACATCATAACATAACAATGCAACCAGGCAAATATAAGATTGGTGCATACCAATGCAACCAGACAAGTATGCACATAATAGCAATATAAATAACCACTGATATGTACAATAGGCATCACATCAAACAGGCTACACCATGTGTATCATATAGTACTACAAGGCCATTATTATAACTCATATCATCATTATCTCATCAAAAATTAGTATGTCAATGGAATAGGGCTCCATAATTACCTAAGCAAGTTCATAAATCTCATGTTTATCACAATTATCCATAACACTTATCACAACAACTAACACAAGTCCTACATTAATATAATGATATCAAAAATCATCTCAATTCTCATGATTTCATCTTAGTTTATCAATAGGATCTTTATTTACTCAATTTTCGGCATGAGTGGTATTACATTACCATAAAATTCTATCTTATCATGGCATTGGTCCAGCAATTCAATCTAAATCTTATAATTATCGTATAACAATATCATATAACTCAAATCCAATCCTAACAGATTAGTTAAACATACCTTGATGCTGAAACCATACTAGACAAGATTTAATTAACTCAAACCTCCAAATAATTCTAGAATTGATCAATCACTATCAAAAATAGATACTAGGCATCACAAGGTGCATTTTATACCCAAATTAGCATGAATAAGGCTTAGGGGCAAAATGGTCAAAATTAGAAATAAAATTTGAAGTTCTCAGATTAGGACTTTGACTTTAAAATCAGGTTCTACATGAAAAATGGAGTCTGTGAGTGAAAATCCAACTAAAATCGAGTTCAAAATGAATGAGAAATCATTATTTAAAGTTTTGAAATCAAACACTAAAAAATCCCAATTTTGGACATTACAAATCATGAAATTTAAGACAAAATGAAGATAAAACTTATGGAAAATAACTAAAATATTAGTAGAAATACTTACCCAACAAAATCCTTCAAAAATTCTCTTTAAAAATCACCCTAAAAGATTTGAAAGTTTGAAAATGGAGTAAAAGTAGTGCTTCATTGATATATCACTGTACAAGTTTAAAAAGTAGTCCGCGAATGGGGGTGGGGCCCCACGAACGCAGAGGTTAATGGGTACCATACCTCTGTGAAAGCAGAGGACATATCCGCGAATGTGGAGGAGGGCTAGGGAACACATGAACTACACCATGAACACGGAGGATCCCTCACAAACGCGGAGAGAAGAAATATCTACACCTCTGCGAACGCAGAGAAGAAACACTATTGTATCAAATACCAAAAAACCAACTCAGTTCAAAACTCAGAATAATCCCTCGAAACTCATTTGGAATCAGAATTAGACAAACCAAATATGTATCCATACCAGAAACTGCAATCTGGAATCAACGAAATAATTAGAATTTGATTCCAAGGTCACCATGACACATTTACCAATGCAAGTCAAATAAACTTGTTCAAAATTTTAAATATCAAAACTGCCCTTGGCAACTTCAAAATTATGAAAAGACAATTTCTAGCTTTAGTTTCACTATCCGGAACTACTGAAATTGTCAAAATTTCAATCCAAGCTTTTGAACTCCGAATGTTAATCAAAGTCAAATTTTGGCTTTGGAAAAATGACTAAAAATGGAACTTTGAGCCTAAAAACCTCATTTAATGTTGAATTCAGTTCTATAACTTCTCCTAGAACAGATATGATATTTAGGAGCTGATGGAATTGACGGATTTCTAATCCAACACTCAAAACTCAAAATGGTATAAAAACTTACTTTTTCAACAACTTAAGCTTTCAAAAATATTAAAACTCGTATTTTTAACTTTGAAACTTAGGATTTCTGTTGCAATAATATAGATAGTTCAAAATAGGCCCAAAGTAACTTAAAAAGTGTTAAATAGTAATTTTCACAGATAAGCTCATAAAATGACCAACAAGGTCATTACAACCCCGTGATCCTCCAAAACAACCTTAGCTTATCCATCCTCAACTTTTGGGCCTCCAACAACTACATTTATTCTTTTTAGCCTCTATTTGTGGGGCCAATATAGTCACTATAGCCCTCTCAATCATCCTATGCAAGGAAGACCCAATGCGAGTATTCCGAATGTTAGCCACTTTGCTAACAAGACAATACTAAAAATAATAGTGTTTTTGATCGAGGGTTGGTCCTCATAGCCTAAGGATCAATCTTTGTAGTAGTGGAAGGTAATAGAGTAGAAAAGGAAGGCAATGAGGGAGAGAAAGAACCTATACCTGCCTCAGGAACCAGCTTAGTAGCCCCAAATTCGAGAGTCTCAACATCAACAACTGGTGTAAGTACACTAGCTTCATCTTAGCCCTATCCCCTTCATCCCTTTGAAATTTCACCTCAATATGCCAGATATAAATAGAGGCTAATAGAGTAATCTTAACATCGGTCATTTTATCAGAAGGAACTATGGCTCTCTGGCACAGGGCTGTTATGAGGCTAGGAAATGGAACTGAAGCCTAGAGCTTCTTTGCTCATGTGAGGATTTCTAGGGAAATTATCAAACCGACATTTAGTTTCTGGAGGTCCATGATGCATCCAACCAGCACCACTTTAGAATGTGGAAGAATCGACTCATTTTGGGATCGCATAAGGTTACTCCTAACAGACCCGAACGAGAACCATGTCGGAATATTCATCTTTCTTTTCAATGATATCTCCTTCCTCCATCCAAAAAGGAGCTGGAAGACCAATCATCAGGGCAAACCAAGCCTTCAAATCATCTAGGGTTCTCTTCTCGACCAAGTGAGCCAAGTCATGTCTTATTTTGAATATGCACTCGAAGAAGTCATTTATGATAGTCTCATTGTATGAAATGGACACGCCTCTTACTTCCACAAAATCAACAAGCTTTGGGAAAATTTTATTCGCGTACCTACTTTTCCAAATCACCTTGGCATATGCTTCATAAAATTCATGAATCCATCTTGGTATGTAAGGATCCCACGTGTGGTGAAGCATTGCAAATGATGAAATTTCAAAATATCCAACATCTCGGGATACCTATCAATGACCCTATCTATAGAAAGTTATCTCTCTTCTAATATAATTATGAGCCCTACTGCTTTCAGTCTCTTCAAGTGTCTAAGGGTTATAGTCTCCTGAATAATCTGTGAAGTCTAGAGGAGAAGATATTGTAGAGCTTTGGACCTTGCCTTTATTTAGAGTCGTTTGTGACTCTACTCTAAATATAGAGGTTCATGGTATAGGGGTTTTGTACCATGCTTGATCATTGTCTGAAATGGTCCAAATTAGGTTGAGGGACTCATCATCATCACTCTGAGGATGCTTTTGCTCTACCACCTTCTTCTTTCCCGTATCCCATTCTTCCCTAAAGGGTCTATGTGATCTTTACTCCGCCCGATCGGAGGCGATTATGACTCCCTGAGCAGCTCGGGATCCTCCATGAGTAACAATATCCTTTTGCTTAGTCATATTTGCAAAATAAGCTTAAACATGCATTGGAATCAATAGAATGAAAGAAGGAATCAAAAATAAGATTTAGGTAGTTAAGCAATGAAGACAGGCCAGTTTGCCCTCCGAACATATTCGGCGATCAAATTGATCATCGCCTTTCTTTACATTTTTCCAACTTCAAATCACTATCACATTCCACTATGGATGTAAGCATTCATTAGTGAAAGTATCCATTGTTGAAAGTGACAGCACTAAGCATCAAAAACCAATCAATAAAGGTGGTGAGAGTGACACTTCGGCTCATTAACAAGTCAATTTTAGCGATCAAAATAAAGATCGTCAAAAATGACTGGCAAGGATAGGTTTGCCCAAATATCAAAATTAAATAAAATTACGAAAAAATGAGGACAATTCACATACTGCCCCGCCAATTCTACATCACACATGCTTATAGGTCCATTTTATCCTACCAATCTCCCCATGGCTACGAATTTGATTAAAGAATGACTTCACCCTTAAGAAGGATGCCACCCACTATATCATTCTGCAAGTTCAAGTCACTCAATCAATTTCATGGGTTACTCAAACTTCACCTATTGCCCACAAGGCAAACAAATCCAACAAGCAAGCATTTGCAATTACAACATGCAACATTTATGTTCAATATCCCAACAAAAGGGTCTCAACTAATGATCATGATCAAATTGGGTTAAAATACAACCTTATTTAACAATTAAGCAACACATTAATCAAATAGAATCTAAACCCATTGCATATACCCAATCAATTTCATTAATCATCAATAGAATCAAAAATACTATTCAAAACAATAACACTAGGGACATGGGGTTCCTTAAGCATAAAACACATAGTATACATGATTTCTAAAGAGTTTCCAACATACACATTGATTCACATGCTTCAAGGATCACAGCTAAATCCATATTCAAAGTCTTCCACTCAAGAACAACTCCAAAGTAAAAAAAAAAAAAGATCCAAAAACATACATTAATGTTTATTTACTGACAATGGGACTAACAAAGTGAAATTTTTGTTAACGAAATCCAACTCAATCCCAAAGAAGATGAAAAATTAAAAGCTGTGAGGATGTTTAGTTTCTTAGAAAGTGAAAAGGAGGGAAGATAAAAAGATAATGGATAAAGAATTTGAAAAGCATTTATATAGATCGATCATGAAGTGAGATTCGTTGATGCCAACTTACTCCATTGAACACATTCAATGATGTGCCGAATATATTCTTGACCACCTTTTCTTATAGTATTCAAACCTTTTCTTCAGCACCAAAAAGTGGTGGAATTTTTCATTACCCAACCAAATCGGGAATCTACCAAATTATGATGTGACCTCCTAATTTGACAGTACCTAAAGAGTTATCAACTGACTCAAAAGGTGGTCAGATTAGTGGTTGTTGTTTCGACTCAGTGATCCACCAATCTAGGACATTGCGTTACCCTTTGTCATCCACTTCAATTTTTCCATTTCACAAATTTGCACAAGTAACACTCATTATTCACAAGAAAGACTTACTAATCTTGGGTTGCCTTCCAAGCAGAGTCTTTCTCAAATCATGTTTTCCATTTGATCAACCACTGACACAACTTGGAGGTCCTTTGATTGCTTCATTGTCTTGTAAAGATTAAACACCATGTCCTTATCATTAACTCTGAACATCAAATCTCCTCTTTCAATATCAACTAATGCCCTCCAGGTAGTCAAGAATGGTCTACTGAAGATGAAGGGCATATCCGCATCCACCTCGCAATCAAGAATAACAAAACCAACTGGAAAGATAAACTTATCCACCTTCATAAACACGTTATGCAAAATCCCAACTAGTCTTTTAATAGATCAATCATCCATAAGCAATCTTATAATGGTTGGACAAGGAGTAGACAACCCTAATTCTTTAATGATGGCCAATGGAATGAGATTTATGCTAGCATCGAGATCACACATGCCTTGGCAAAATTACAAGCCCCAATGGTACATGGAATGGTAGATGCGGTTAGGCCATCCTTCTTTACTACCAAGTTATTGGTCAAGATTGCACTACAGTTATGCGATACTTCAATATTTTTACATTCCAAAGTTCTCTTCTTGGTCACCAATTCCTTCATAAACTTTACATACTCCAACATCTCTATAAGGGCTTCCACCAATGGGATATTGATAGAGAGATAACTGAACATGGATAGAAATATTGGGAATATTGTGTGTTCCTCTTTCTTCTTCAACTTTTGAGGAAATAAGGGATCAATCTTTACTTAGGGATCTTTCAACTTTGAGGAAGAGGAAAAATTATGGGAGGGTACGCTTTTAGCCTTAATTGAATCACCCCCAGCTTCTCAATGTTATTATGCTTGGGATTACCAAGAGTCTTTCCTTCCTCATTCACAATCACATCACCATCTTCCACCCCCAAAGAAGAAACATTGACTCCCTTGCCTAGCTCAACATTCGATAGAGGCATAGCTTCTTCAATAACCTTACCAATACATCTTATAATGGCCATGCACTACTGATTATCACCTTTTAGGTTAGCCACCATGTCACTAGGTAAGCCTTTTTTAGGATGTTGCTTAAGATGGGCCAAGATCATGTCGTGTTGTGTTATAGATGATGAGTGTGAAGTCACTGTTTGGCTCAATTGTGAAAAATCTAAATTTATTTCTTTCAACACTTTGTTTGAAGCCTCGACTTTGTTGAGAATTATTGTGAGCATATCTTTGGTTCGAAAGCTTTCTGGATTCACAACCAGCTATGTACACTTTACCTATCAAGAGGTGGAATGTAGCTATTTTTTTAACCTTTCCTTTCTCTCAAACATCCTGATCAATATGGATACTCTCTATCTCTCCAACCATTGCCATTATTCCAACCTTTATTCTTAGGGAACTTTGAAAGGCCGGGAGAGAACCCATGACTTGATTTCGCAAATGACACATCACTAACACTACTAACTGCATACATACTTTTTCCCCACCACTCATCACATGTTTTTTCAAAAGATCAAGATGTATCATCACTTTGGTCATCTTTTCATATCGTTCTTGATCTTTGGCCTATTAATCCTTTGGTGATCTCCTTTGAGTAGAGGAAATGAGGACTTCTGGTGTGTACTAAGCTCGATATATCTTCGTCATGTCATATAACAATCCAATATAGTAGTAAAGGTTTGTTTCATTATGTCGCCTCTCACCAGTTGATGGGCTATACCTTTATTCATAGCATCCAAGCTCACATAGAAATATTGTAGAAGAATGTAATCTGAAACCCTATGGTTTGGACATTGGAGTAGGAGTTTTTAGAACCTTAACCACGTTTCATGCAGCGGTTCACCTTCAATCCTCTTAAAATTCTCAATACTCCTTCTAACTTTTATCATCTTTTAGGGAGGAAAGAATCTTTCTAGAAATGCATCTTGCAATTCCTCCCAAGATGTGACAGTGACACATCGAAATTACACTAGCCATCTCATGGCCTCTCTAGATAAGGAAAATGGAAATATTCTCAGCCTAATTACCTCTTGTTTCACACCTCTAATGTTGAATGGGGAGCAAACATCCATGAATTTTCAGATGTGCTTATGTGGGTCTTCATAAGTTAGAGCTCAAAATTTTCCTACTAACTACAGCAGCTAAAGCATTATACTCGTAACATGGAACATAGTGTTCCTGGCTAGTGGTGGCAATCTAATTGCTCTAGTGCTTCTCACTTTGTCCCAGTCAAAATTGTGGAGATCATTGGGATTCCACATTATCCCTATTCATACTTGTGGAGTCTTCCATATCTTTACCTAAGAAAAACACATCTAAACACCACCAATGAAACACAAACAAGTAAAAAAGTTCAAATTACAAAAGCTTAGTTCAAGCCAATACTTCTATTCCCTGGCACAGGTGCCATTTTAATGTCTTACCTCATTGAACCTTAAAATCAATAAGTAGGCACTACAGTCGTCATCGCATATTTTACCCAACTATTGAGTCAGGATCGAACCGCATTCCCGATTGCTCGAGTAATGAAGTATTAGGTCAAACTAGGCAATTCTAGTGTCAAAATGGGGGGTTGCAAGGAACAAAAAGCTATCAAGCAATTATAACATTTGAAATAAATAATCAATAGAGAGAGATTGTTAGGGTGTGTTAACATGGGACAAGATCTAAATAATTGGTCTTAATATTTGAATGAATGAGTTAATTTGATATGAGTAAGCTAGAATTGCTTGTAGCCACTACTTCGGGTCAGATAATAGCGTTGTTCACATGAACTATTTATAGCTTCGCATGAAAAATCACTATAGACATATTTGTCCTAAGCAATTTATCAGCAAACTATCTAATACCTTAGGCATTAAACATAAATTAAGGCATTCAATCAAAACTCTAGATGAATTTAGGCTACCACTCTCAGTGTCCACTCTAATCATTGAAAGTAATGCAACAATTAAAGACCTAAAGATAACTCATAGTTTGCAGCCACAAGATTATAAGTTAAACATAGCAAAAAGTATGAACTCACTCAAATTAATAGCAAAGCATTCAAATTGTGTAAGATCCATAATATAAATCAATTACCCATGTCCATAACATACCCCTAACAGTTAGAGTTTTGCTAACATAATTAAAAGAAAGAAACTAATACTAATATCTATATCCATAGATGTGGGTAAGAGAAACTATAAAGAAATAGGCAAGGATTTCTTCTCCTAATCCTTAGAATCCTCTTCTCAAGATTTGACTTCAAAATCCCTCTTCCAAAATGTAATGTACTTTTCTCTCAAGGAAGGTTTCTGTACTCTCTCTGTATGAATCTATACGATGATGTATCTCAATGTAAGATCATGTACTATGGGCTTTCAAAAAATCTATTTCTGTCCATGCACAAATTTTTTCCCTTTTAGAATATTTTCACTATTCGGTGATCAAGGTCGACCATCACCGAGCACTTTGTTAATACGCTGAATGTGCAGTTGACCATCTTTTAATGCATCCTCTAAAAGCCATGGTCTTTACAACTTTTAGCAATACTTTTGTGAATCGCCGATCATATTTGGCAATTTGCCGAACCTATAACAACATTTGCCTTTCTACCCTGTTCACAAGGTGTTGAACACTATAACATTAGGCAGTTGGTGTAGACATTCGGCAATACATCAAATGACTCAGCAACATCATTTTTAAATGCCTTTTAGGAACTTTTTGCACTTTTGTATAATTTTGTTGACTATTACCTTTCCATGCACATTTTTCGTTAATTCTTGCATCAAACACAAAGATTATTCAACATATGAGGCATAATAGTACATTGAGGACCAAATTTCATACTCTTATAAGCTGCAAATGAGTCCAAAATAAGGACTCATCAAGAAGCTCAGGGAAGAAAGGTGAGGAAGTCTGAGAGGGCACAGCTAATGCCACGACCCAGGCCTAGGGACTAGACGTGACACAGCATATGGGGAACCCGAAGGAACCCCAAACAAGCCTTTTAACTTGTCATTACACATCCTTCGTTGCGGAAGCATATAAAAATACATGTAGAAGAGAGTGGGGCAATTGGAGCTAAGGGAAAACTTTGCAACACATCAACATAGAAAACATAGCTCAAATTATAAATAGATAACTTGTCAAAAAAACACCTTTACATACATAGATAGAGTGGGGGCCAACACAAAGTAACTGGGCTCGCCCTCATTGTTAAATAGAACATAAGATAGTGTCTCAATAGATAGGTAAGACAAAAGTATAAACGAATATCCCTGAAATGGGGGACTCGCCAATAAGCTTGGAATAGTACCGTCAAGCCAGGTGGAGGAGGAGGATGATCAACATCGGCGTCGGTTCCTACATGGTGATATCATGTAGGCAAGAGTAGGTGTTAGTAAGTTTGAATGTACTAAGTATGTGGGATGTAATGCAACAAGAGATAAGCTTCATGATCAACATGCATAACAATAGGCAATAGGCATAATATAGCAAGATGACATGTATGATTAATGCATAAGTAAAATGTGCTTAAGTAGTCCATGCTCATATAGAATATCATATGTGTAGAAGAGATCAAGTAAGATTTGCAAGGTATGAACCCCTTGGAGTTATTAATGATGTCGCCCCATCACTTAGGTGGATGAGTACGAACTCTCATCCCGGTTGGTGATAATGTTGCCCCATCACCTAGGTAGAAATCCCCATCTCGGATGATGAGTATAAACCCCCATCTAGGTTAGTGACAATGCCACCCCACCACCAGGTGGAGATGTACGAACCCTTCCCTCGGTTACCCGGGCTCTTGTCCCCACGGATCGGGCATGGTCTAATACAATACTTTATATAGAGTTCATTATATGCATAAGCTTATTTCATCATCATATAGTCAATTATATCACATACATTAATTCTTTTCATCACCACAATATTATTCATATCACATCTCATGCTTTGGGTCTTTATTTTCTTAAGAAACCATAACCAGACATTTTATCAAACACCTTGGGTCGTGTAATGGGGGTAAAATACCATGCAATTTAGAGATGAAATCATGCAAGAAAATCTGTTATAAAACCATCAAGCAACACCTCGAAGACATTCACATCAAAATCCCACATCAAATCGAACATTAGATCAAAGATTTAGAGCTCAAAACATGCTAAAACAATCATAATTTCATAAACTAAAATCACTGTGCAATAACTTTCTCAATATACAAGACCCACATGTAAGATCAACTTTAAATAATGCAATATTAGTTAAAAAAGAGGCTTAGGTGCCATGGGTGAAACGACCCAATGGTTCAACACCACATACCTTAGTTTTGGAGAAGTTCTTGGTGAAGGTTGAAAATGGAGACCTGAAGCTGAAAAAAGAATCCTTAAACCCGGATAAGGGTTTGGGTCTTGAATTTGGGAATGAAAATAAGGCTAAGTGTTTTGGAGAGTATTGGGAAACGCATAGGATGATATAAGGGTGAAATTTGACTAAGTATAGATTAAAACACGCTTGATAAACTTGGATCCAACACTTAGAATATTTAGGGTTGCACAACAAAGACTGCCAGTCAAAAAACACATCTCCGCAGCATAGAAGACGTAGAGAGGGATTTTTACTAAAGCGCGCCCAAGGAACGTCACAGGAGCATCGCGAATAGCTCACTGGAAATCATCCCTTAAAATTTTATAATTGCTACTATTTCACTCTTAAATCTAGGTTAGACCCCTGTTCACCTAATTTTGACCTCCTAATCACAAATATAAGGTTGGATTTTCTAAATAACGAATGGACTTTTAGATGTATGAAAATTAAAATTTTGGGCATTCTAAAGCACATTTTTGGGCACTTTTTGAGGTCGTTACAATATCTCACCCTTGGAAAAATTCATTCCCGAATGTAAATGAGACGTGCAAGACAAGAGTGATTATGCACAAATCAGCCCCACCAAGAATGCAACATAGCATGTAGAAATACCATTTTCAAATTCTCAACATAAGTGTAAAATCATCATAAGTTTACCAACTTAAACATGAATTCACATGAATGACATAGGAGCTGAAATTTAGTACTTGAAATCACATCTTAGGCATGAGTGGAGTGGAAAAGATAATGATACCATTTTTGCATGTACGCTTCGGCCTCCCAAGTAGCACTTTTGACTTGTTGGTTCCTCCAAAGGACCTTAACAGATGCCACTTCTTTGTTCCTCAATCTCCTTACTAGCCTATCCAAGATTTGAATTGGGTTCTCCTTATAAGTTAAGTTATCCACCAAATCACCCACTACATTAAGAGGTACAATGGTATTAGGGTCACCATTGCATTTTCTCAACATAGAGATATCCAACATCGGATGGACCAAATCCATTTCACTAGGAAACTTCAACTCGTAAGCTACTTTTCCAACCCTCTCAATCACCTCATAAGTACCAACATACCTTGGACTCAACTTCCCTTTTTTACTGAAATAGACCACACCTTTCATTAGAGAAACCTTCAAATAGACCCTATCACCCACTTGGAATTCTAGGTCTCTTCTTCGCACATCGACATAGGATTTTTGACGAGTTTGGGCTATCCTCAACTTTTCCCTAATCATCGTAACCTTCTCAAGAGCTTCCATAACTAGATTTGGACCCAATAAATCCACCTCTCCAACCTCAAACCGACCCACCAGTAATCTACAACATCTCCCATAAAGAGCCTCAAATGGAGCCATACTGATGCTAGATTCATAGCTATTGTTGTAGGAAAATCCAATCAATGGAAGATGGTCATCCCAACTACCTTTAAGCTCCAATACACAAGCCATAAGCATATCCTCAAGTGTTTGAATTGTCCTTTTGGCTTGGCCATCCGTTTGAGTGTGGAAGGCCGTACTAAGGTGAACTTTGGTACCAAGACCCCTTTACAAAGATCTCCAAAAGTGTGAAGGAAATTGTACACCCTGATCTGAGATGATGGATAATGAACCCCGTGTAATCTCATGAACTCATGGATGTAAAACCTTGTATACTCTTCAACCCCATACGTAGTCTTGACCGGTAGAAAGTGAGTCGATTTAGTCATCCTATCAACCACCACCCATATGGAATCAAACCCATTCCTAGTCTTGGGCAATCCTACCATAAATCCATGTTAATCCCCTTCCACTTCTTAGTGGGAATCTTTATGTATTAGGTTAGGCCACTCGGCCTTTGATGTTCGGCTTGACTTTTTGCAACTATAGCAACCGAAAATGAATTTGGCAATGTCCCTCTTCATGCCTCCCTGCCAATACACCTCCATCAAGTCTCTATATATTTTCGTGGAACCAGGGTTGATAGAATAAGAGGAATTATGGGCTTCATCAAGAACTTTCTCCCTCAAAGCATCAACACATGGGACACACAACCTACCTTGGTATATAAGGGCCTCATCTCCCCCTTGGGAGAAAACATCTATTTTGTCCTCTTTCACCAAGGCCTTTAATTTAAGCAAGGAGGAGTCTAGATCTTATTTTTCTATCACCTCATCAACCAAAGAAGATTTAGAACCATCAGCCACAACAACGCCATTACCCACACCTTCAAATCTCACCGCAAATCTACCCAACCTATGCACCTCCCTAGACATATCCTTTTCACCACCATCCACATGAGCTAGGCTACCCATGGACATCCGACTAAAAGCATTCACCACAACATTTGCCTTATCCGGATGGTAATGAACACTTATGTCATAGTCCTTAAGGAGTTCTAGCCACCTTTTTTGTCTCAAGTTAAGATCCTTTGTGTGAAGACATATTGAAGGCTCTAATGATCGGTGAAGATATCAATATGCACCCCATACAAATATTATCTCCAAATATTTAATTTAAACACCATGGCGGCTAATTCAAGATCATGAGTAGGGTAGTTCTTTTCATGCACCTTGAGTTGTCTAGAAGCATAGGTTATGACCTTACCATTTTGCATTAGAACACAACCCAAACCAACTCCAGATGCGTCATAATACACAACAAAACCATCAAGCCTATCCGGTAGTGAAAATATAGGAGCGGACACAAGTCTATCCTTTAATGTTTGGAAACTTTTCTCATATTCATCGGTCCACATAAACTTCACCTTCTTTTGAGTCAATTTTGTCATAGGAGAAAAAGTGGAGGAAAACCTACTCACAAACCTTCTATAATAACTTGCAAGGCCCAAGAAACACCTAATGTCCAACGGGGTCAATGTTCTACGCCAATTCCTAATCACATCGGTTTTCTTAGGATCCAATTTTATAGCATCCCCCAACACCACATGTCCCAAGAATGCAACCTCCTCCAACCAAAATTCACACTTGTCATACTTAGGATACAATCTCTCCTCCCTCAATCTTTGCAACACAACCCTCTAATGGCCCATATGCTCTTCCCTACTATGTAAATAGATCAAAATATCATCAATGAAAACCATAACAAAGGAATCAGGTTAGGTCTTTAGACCCTATTCATTAGGTCTATGAGGATGGCTGGAGAGTTAGTCAATCCAAAGGACATCACCACAAATTCATAGTGCCCACATCTAGTCCGAAAGGCCATCTTGGGAATATCACACTCCCTCATTCTCACTTGATAGTACCCAGACCGAAGATCAGTCTTAGAGAAAAAGCTAGCCCCTTGCAATTGATCAAAAAAGTCATCAATTCTTGGAAGGGGATATCTATTCTTTATAGTAACCCTGTTGAGTTGCCGATAGTCAGTGCACAATCTAAGTGACCCATTTTGTTTCTTTACAAATAACAATGGTGCACCCCAAGGTGATTGGCTAAGTCTAATAAATTCCTTTTCCAACAAATCTTTCAATTTCTCATTTAACTCCTTCAACTGCATCAGGGCCATATGATAAGGGGAAATGGAGATAGGTTGATTGTCGGGAAGGAGATCTATGCCAAAATCTATCTCCATTTCAGGAAGGACATAGGAAGGTCATTTGGAAAGATATCAAGAAACTCTTTTACAACTGGAACTGACTCAATAGAAGGGACTTTGGACTCCACATCCTTGACCCTCACAAGATGATACAAATACCCCTCGGAAATCAACCTATGGGCTTTAATGCATAAGATGAACCTACCTCTTACTACCACATCAACACTTTCGCATTCAAGGACGAGCTCATTTGGAAAATGAAACTTCACCCTATGGGTTCTACAATCAGTAGAAGCAGTGTAGGCATGCAACCAATCCATCCCAAGAATAACATCAAAATCAACCTATCAATTTAAACAAGATCACAAGGTAAGATTTTATGCAAAATGCAAATTGGATAGTTTCTACATACCCTCCTAGCAATAATAGATGCACCAATAGGAGTAGACACTTCATATAACTCATACAACAACACCGACTCAACATGGAACTTCTTTTGAACAAAGGGAGAAACAAAGAAAAGGGTGGCACTCGGATCAACCAAAGCATATACATCAAGATCAAGGATTTTCAACATACTGGTAACAACATCTGGGACCTCACCCACCCTTTGCTTCCCATGTAGAGCATAAAACCGGTTGTGCTTTGGGACACCACCTTGAGGAGCACCTCTACCTAATGGGATCACATTTTCACCCTGAGCCTTGCCACAGTTTATTGGACAAACTACTTTCTTATGAACAAGCTCCCAACAACCCTAGTATGCACTAGTACCCTTCAAACACGGGCTATTATAATTCTTCCCACTTCTAGGGCACACATCAATAAGAGCCACCCCACACATAACCTTGAGGTCTAAGGAGGTCATTCGATAACTCCCTATTTATAGCATGAGGAGGCCTTTGGCCTTGTGGAAGTCTAGCACCCTTGTGGAAACTTGTCCTCAAATGGGCCCTCTTGGCCTCATGGCCGCTCCTTTTTCTCAACTTCTCTTCTTCTATTTGCTTGGCATATGTCATCAACCAAGACAAGTCCATGTCACCAATAAGCAAGATGGACCGACATTCTTCATGTTACCAATAAGCAAGGTAGACCGGCATTCTTTACTCACCAAGTCAAAAATACCCATAACAAACTTATTCATCCTTGACCTAGGGAGCATACTTTGAAAGTTGATTAAATTTGAGGGCAAACTCCCTCACACTATAGTACCTTGTTTCAAGTTCATAAACTCAACCAACTTTGCTTCCCTAAGCTCCAGAGGGAAGAATCGATTAAGGAAGGCTAATTTGAACTCCTCCCAAAGCACCACATAGCCATTGCCTTTCTCATCCTTCCATTGATCAAACCAAATTTGGTCACCCTTTTGAGTTGGTATGCCACCAACTCTTCCTTCTCATTTAGCTCAACACCCATGATAGATAAGATTTTATAGACTTCATCAATAAACTCTTGTGGATCTTCATCCACCTTTGACCCATGGAAAGCCAGAAGATTCATCCTCATGAAATTTCTTATCCTAGCTCCCGGGATATTAGCATGAGGGGCTTGGGCTCCTTTTTGGACTTGGTTGTCCACCACTTGGACAAGCATAGTAAGAGCATCTCGGAGCTCAGCATTGATAGGTTGCTCCTCGGAAGTTTGGCCCGTCTTCCTCTAGTGTTTGGCATGATCTAGCATAGCGAAGAACGATCATTAGGGGGAAAAACATATCACAACTCTATAGCATTACTTAGAATATAAAGAAGGGAAATATTTCCTAAAATGTCTCATAGCCTCCTATTCATAGTCATGACACGCCTCACAACTATGAATAGAATCCTAATCGATACTACGTGTTAGACTCCGATGATCTAACAATCTAGTGCTTTGATATCAAGTTTGTCACGACCCAAGCCTAGGGCCTAGAAGTGACACGGTGAATAGGGAACCCGAAGGAACCCTAAACAAGCCTCTTAACTTGTGATTACACATCCTTGGTTGTGGAAGCATATAAAAGACATATAAAATAGAATGGGGCAATTGGGGCTGAGGGAAACCTTTGCAATACATTAACAACAAAAGGCAAGGAATCATAGCTCATATCATAAATACATAACTTTCCCAACAAACACCACTACAGACATAAATAGAGCGGGGGACAAGACAATGTAACTGGGCTCACCCTCATAGTTAAATAGAATATAATATAGTGTCTCAATACATAGGTAAGAGGAAATTTCCCGAAATAGAGGACTCACCAATAAGCTTGGAATAGTACCGTCTAGCCACGTGGAGGAGGAGGATGATCAACTTGGGCACCGGTTCCTACATGGTGATATCATGTAGGCAAGAGCATGTGTTAGTATGTTTGAACGTATTAAGTATATGGGATGTAATGCAACAAGAGATAAGCTTCATGATCAACATGCATAACATTAGGCAATAGGCATAATATATAAAGATGACATGTATGATCAATGCATAAGTAAAATGTGCTTAAGTAATCCATGCTCATATAGAATATCATATGTGAAGAAGAGACCAAGCAAGCTTTACAAGGTATGAACCCCTTGGGGTTAGTAATGATGTTGCCCCATCACTTAGGTAGATGAGTACAAACCCTCATCTCGGTTGGTGATAATGCCGCGCCATCACCTAGGTGGATGAGTACGAACCCCCATCTCGGTTGATGTGTATAAACCCCCATCTAGGTTAGTGATGATACTGCCCCATCACCAGGTAGAGAAGTACAAACCCTTCTCTCGGTTACCCCGGCTCTTGTCCCCCCGTATCGGGCATGGTCTAATGCAACACTTTATATAGAGTTCATTATATCATATGCTAATTTCATCATCATGTCATCAATCACCATAACATCATTCATATCATATGTCATGCTTTGGGCCTTTATTTCCTCAAGAAACCATAACCGGACATTTTATCAAATACTTTGGGGGTTTGTAATGAGGGTAAAAGACCATGCAATTTATAGATGAAATCATGCAAGAAAATCTATTGTAAAACCATCAATCAACACCTTACAACACCCCTAAGACATTCACATCAAAACCCCATATCAAATCCAACATTAGATCCAAGATTTAGACCTCAAAACATGCTAAATTAATCATACTTTCATGAATTAAAATCTTTGTGAAGTAAATTTCATAATATATGATACCCACATGTAAAATCAACTTTAAACCAAGCAATATTAGTAAAAAGGAGGCTTAGTCATCATTGGTGAAAGGACCCAATGGTTCAACACAACATACCTTAGCTTTGGAGAAGTTCTTGGTGAAGGTTGACAATGGAGACTTGAAGCATGAAGAGAATCCTTAAATCTGGATGAGGTTTTTCGGTCTTGAATTTGGGAGTGAAAATATGGATAAGTTTTTTGAGGAATATTGGGAAATGTTCAAGATGATATAATGGTGAAATTTGACAAGTATAGATCACAACACATTTGGGAAACTTGGGCCCAACACGTAGAATATTTTGGACCGCATAAGAAAGATTTCCAGGTGAAAACCACATCTCTGCATCGCGGAGAGGGATTTGTACTAAAGTGCGCCCAAGGTACTTTACAGGAGTATCGCGAACAACTCACTGGAAATCGTCCCTTAAGAATTTATAACTGCTATTCTTTTGCTCTTAAATCGAGCTTAGATCCCTTTTCACCTAATTTTGACCCTTTGATCATAAATATGAGGTCAAATTTTCAAAATAATGAATAGATTTTTAAATATATGGAAATTAAAATTTTGGGTATTTTGAGGCACATTTTTGGGCACTTTCTGGGGTCGTTTCAATTAACTTGGAGGTTATCTAATGCTAGTTATTGTGATAGAAGTGGCCATCCTTAACAAGGTCAAAGGTTCCAAGGCTAATGGTCATTTCAATCTCCAAATCAGAGGTTTAATAGGGATAGGGTGCCATACCTTAGGGTTCAAGGTAGTGGTAGACAAGGTTTTCCTAGGCACTACTTGTGCAAAGAACCATGGAGATAGGTGTTTGGTAGGCTGTGGTGCATGCTACAGGTGTGGTAATGTGGGCCACAAGCTGTCTGAGTGACCAAATATAGAAAATAAAGGTCAAGAAGGTCTTCCCTAGGGGCAAGTAGCTTTAGGTGGCCAAAGGCAACAGAGGGTTCAACAAGGTGGTGCTCAATGCAATAATAGATTCTATGCCCTTCATTTTAGATAAGATGTGGAGGAGACTCCTAATGTGATTCTAGTAAGTTGAAGGCCTTTACCTTTAATGTGTATGCATTGCTTTAATTGAGTGACAATTTATCTTTTGTCACTACTTTCCTAGCAACTAATATGAGTCCTAAAATTTTATTAGAGCCTTTCTCGATCTATACTCTCATGGGTGAGTCAACTGTAGCTTGAAGAGTCTGTCAAAGTTATCCTATCTCAATATTTCATAAAGTCATTCCTTGTGGTCTTGTTAAGCATTATATAGTTGACTTTGAGATTATTCATGGGATACATTGGTTACATACTTCTTATGCCTCCATAGACTGTAGGACCCATTAGATCAAATTCCAATTTTTGAATGAACCAATTCTTGAATGGGTATGTAGTGGTTTAGTGTTAAAAGGTCAATTTATTTCTTATGTAAAATCCCAAACACATATTTCTAAGAGTTGTATCTACTATGTTGTGAGGGTTAGGGATGTCAATTTTAACCTCCTACTCTTGAGTCTGTTTCTGTTGTGAATGAATTTCCTAATGTCTTTCCAGAAGACTTACCCAGTATTCCTCTCGAAAGGGGAGTAGACATTTGGATAGATCTTCTCCTTGATATCCAACCTATCTCTGTTCCTCCTTAGTGGATGGCCCCAGCAGAGTTAAAAAGGTTGAGGAATTAATTGAATGACTTATAGGAAAAGGGTTTCACTAGGCCAAGTATTTCATCATGGGGTGCTCCCATGTTATTTATTACAAAGAAGGATGGGTCACTTGAATGTGTATAGACTATCAAAAATTGAACAAAGTGACTATAAAGAACAAGTATCACTATCGAGGATAGATAATTTATTTGATGAGTTACAAGGTGCTACTCATTTCTCCAGAATTGAACTCCATTTTGGGGATCATCAGTTAACTGTAAAGGAGTGTGATATTTTCATGATGACATTTCAGACAAGGTATGGTCACTTTAAATTTATGGTTATGTCATTTGGTCTAATCAATGCTCCGGCGATGGTCATGAATTTTATTAATATGGTATTTAAAGCCTTACCTTGATACATGTATGGTGGTCTTCCTCGATGACATTCTAATATACTAGAAATTGTTCGCAAAATTCAATAAGTGTGAATTTTTGTTGAAGGAGGTGGCATTTCTAGGTTATGTAGTAAGCAATGATAGCATTTAGGTTGATCCAAAGAAGACCAAGGTGATAAAGAATTGGCCTAGAAAATTATCTCCTTCGGATATTAGGAGCTTTTTAGGTTTGGCTTGCATTACTGATGGTTTGTTGAGGGCTTTCATCTATTGCTGCATTTTTGACCTAGTTGACTCAAAAAAAGGCTCTAATTTTGACATTACTAGAAGGGTTTGATGGGTTTGTAGTATATTGTGATGCTTCACTTGTCAATTTGGGTTGTATCCTAATGCAAAATGATAAGGTCATAGCATATGATTTGAGGCAACTAAAGGTGCATGAATGAAATTATCCAACCCATGATGTTGAGCTGGCATCTGTGGTGTTTTCTTTGACGATTAGGCATCATTATCATCATAGGGTGTATGTTGATGTGTTCACCAATCATAAAAGCTTAAAATATGTGTTTAGCTAACGAGACCTGAATTTGAGGCAAAGGAGGTGGCTCAAGTATTATAACATGAGTGTGCAATATCATCTGAGCAAGGAAAATATTATAGTTGATGCTCTCGTTAGGCTAACTAAAGATAGTGTCGGTCATGTGGACGAGGCCAAGAGGGAGATGGTAAAGAAAGTGCATCGTTTGGAGCACTTGGGGGTTAGGTTGAGTCGCTCAAACGAGTCTGGCATCCATGTGTGAAGTGAAGCTAAATTATTAGGGGTAGTAGATGTCAAGGATAAATAGGACCTATACCCAACATTAATTGAGTTCAAGAAGTTGATTGATGGAAAGAAGGCAGAGATTTTCTACTAAGGAAGAGATACTGTACTACACTACCAAGGCTTGTTGTGTATTCTAAATGTCAATGTTTTGAGGGATGTGAGTTTGAAGAAATCCCATAACTCTCCATGTTCCATATATCCTAGATCCATCAAAATGTTCTGAGACTTGAAGGAGGTGTATTGCTGGAATGGCATGAAGAAGGATATAGCTACGTTTGTGGCGGGGTTCTGTAATATCCAATAGTTAAAGGTGGAACATCAAAGGCCTAGTGGCCTTGTCTAAAACATTGAGATTCCTACTTAGAAGTGGGAAGATGTGAATATGGACTTTGTGATAAGTTTTTCCCATACTTGGAAGTAATATGACTCCATATGGGTGATTGTGGATATAATGAGTAAGTTAGCCCATTTCCCATAGGTAAAGACTACTTTCAGTGTCGAGGAATATGCTAGATTGTTACATCGAGGAGCTAGTGAGGCTTCATAGTGTGCAACTATCCGTCATTTCAAATCATGGTAACCAATTTACTTATCATTTTTGGAAGTCATTCCAAGAAGGACTTGGCACTAAGGTGAAGTTAAATATCTCATACCATCCTCAAACTAATGTGCAGGCTAAAAGGACAATTCGGACCCTAGAGGACATATTAAGGGCTTATGTGTTGGTATACAAAGGTAACTAGGATAATCACCTACCACTTATAGAGTTTTCTACAATAACAGTTCTTATGCTAGCATTAAGATAACACCATTTGAGGTTTTGTATGGGAAAAGATGTAGGTCCCCAATGCGTTGGTTTGAAGCTTGCGAGATGACTTTGATTTGGTGTTGGATGATATGGAATAGGTGAATCTTATAAGGGAGACATTGAAGCATCCTAAACTCGCATAAAGTGGTATTCCAATATTACGAGAACAGAGCATAAGTTCCATGTAGGAGATTGAGTGTATGTGAAGGTTTCCATGAAAGATGTGAAGGGGTCTAGTAAAAAATAGTAAATTGAGTCCCCTAATATGTAGGTCTATATGATTATTTGGAGCGAACTAGTAAGGTGGCTTATAGGTTGAACTCAAATTCAAAATGACTATGGTTCACCCAGTATTTCATGTGCCCATGTTAAAGAAGTTCATTAGAGATCAAAGATCCATTGTGCCTTTGGAGAATGTTGAGGTTGAAGGGAACAAGAACTATGAAAACTCCCAGTTGAGATTTTGGATTGACAAATGAAAAGGCTATGTAACAACGAAGTTGCATCAGTCAAAATCCTTTAGAGAAACTAGCAAGTTGAAAGTGCTACATGGGAAGTGGAATCAGATAAGATGCAACGATACCCTTATCTATTCCATTCTAATCAAGCCTAAGGTAATAGGTACTTCATGCTTAAATGAATCGAATCCATTCATTTTTGCACTTTCATGTCATAACACACATGTATGCTCATGAAATTGGTTTTAAAGGATATTCATCACAAAAGGTTTGAAGGTCTTACAATTCTGATGTTAAACTTGTATTTTTGCATTCATACTAAGCCATTTATGTTTATTTTTCTCTATTCAAGCTAACTCTCATCTTATTTGAGGATGAATGATCCTAAGGGGTAGATGTCGTAAGGCCCTGAGTGTTAAAAGTTGGAAACAAGCCTTAGAATAAGACATTTCTGAAAATCCATGAAGGTCTCCCACCAAAAGACACTCCATGGGTCTTGATGCACACCATGGCATGTAAAGGGCCTTATGGCGACACCACTTGGCCAAGTTAGGGCAACCTTGATGAAGGTGTTCCACCACAAAACCCTCTACTTGTCATGGTGCACACCACGACTCAGAAAGGGTCTCATGGAGTGCACATCCCTGGCCACCCTCATTTTTCTAGTCCAAGGCATACACCATAAACCCCACCGTGAGTCATGGTGCACACCATAGTTCGTGCTGGTGTTTCGTGTAGTGTGTCATCCAGTTTTAAATCAAGTTTTTATAAGCGCATTTGGTCCTTTCCCTAGCTCCTAAACTATATTGGGATCTTTGTTAGACTAAAATACCTTTCTAATCTTACCCTAACCTATCTAAGGTCTTTTATTTATTCCTCAAACATTTAGATTAAAATCACTCTCAAGTTTCCTCTCAAGCTCAAGTGAAGAATTTACTGAAGAACTCTCAAATTCTAGTCAAGTTCATCTTTAATCCCTCAATTATCATCAAGGTATATGTGTTTTTATCCATGGGTACTTTTTACCCACGGAGCCAAACCTATTTATCTACTAATTCAACAATTTCAATTATGATCAAATAAGGGTTTTAATAACTTTTATTTCAAATGCTAAAATTATGATGTTGATTATGTTTATACCTTGAAGTATGCATGAATTACTCTCAATTTAAATGAGTTAGATGATTTACATAAGATTTCTCAAGTATTCTATGATGTACATGGAAATTATGAATCACTTTCTTCAATTTTAGTTCAAATGATCTTTAATTCAATGATTATACATGCATTTACTTTACTCTTATGATCATATTTTTCCATGTATAAAGCTTCATGTACGATTATGAATAGGAAGTTTAGTACCTTAAAGGTGACCTAGGATCCCAATGGGAGATTTAAGATCCTAAAAGGCGACCTAGGACCCCTACTATGAATATAAATAGGGGATTTACGACCTTGAAGGTGACCTGGAGTTCGTATGGGGAGATTCAGGATCCTTAGATGCAAAATTAGAACCTTGGTATGAAATGAGCTACTCCTATGCATGATAACTATGATCTATGAGTTTCGATCGATCTTATATGATGATGATGTACAAGTATAAATTATGATGACTTATGATGATTTACTATAAGTGTGACTTCATGTACATATTATGTATTCTGGTGAATGTAGACTTAGCACCGAGAGGACCTTAGGATTATAGCACACCTATTAGTTGAGGTATTGACCTATTGTAATTAAATCCCATTTTTCATAATTGTGTGCCTTCATAGAAATGATGATGCTTCTAAATATGGGTTACCAGTGGATCCATATATATTATGACATATAGAGTTCTAACTTGTCAAGTAGACTCCTCTTCTTCTGATGTAAGGCAACACTAGAATTTAATGTTATAGCTCGCATGACCTTATTGTTAGTTCTGGTGACACTACCACATATGTTGATGTACTATGATATCATGCATCATTATACTCATGGAATATATTGTTATATTACATGCCCATTTAATTAGTATATTCAAATGTACATACACAACTCTAGGCCTACATTATACTACAATGTAAGACAACTGCTATCCCTCTCCTCATCCTCATGGATAGATCAAGATTTGTTTTAAAGACAAATAAGGTGGGTCCTCATGCTTAGAGGATGAGATCTACCGTCTTCTAGCTTATGTTATGCTTGAGAATGTCTATTTTCTTTGAGGGTGAGTTAGGGAGATGTCTTAGTCCATGCCCAATTTATGACTTAAAGGCTTGTTGGACATTGTGTATGATTATTATGACACTTCTTGTCACTCTTACGCTATAGTTTATGATTATGTCACAGCTTTTACTTAAACATATTCTCTTATTATCCTTGAATGTTTTTGGTATGCTAAGAAGGCTAGATTAGAGTTTCTCAGGGATCTCATTTGATGTGTTATGCCCAGGCCTAGCTTGGATCATGATGAAACTCCTTCACCAGATATGATATGGCTTAAGAATGATACTTATGTAAGCTAGAATTCACACTTTGGGAACTTTGCATGTAACTCCCTATCCTTAAGAGTCTAAAGAACAATTTGTACATGGTTGGCATGCTCTTCCTTAGTTTTGGAGTAGACCAATAGGTCATTCATAAATACAATGACAAACATGTCCAGGTGTGGCTCGAATACTTGGTTCATAAGGTCCATAAAAGATGCAAGTAAGTTAATCAAACCAAAAGACATAAATAAAAAACTCGAAATAACCATAATGGGTTCGTAAGGCCATCATTGGAATATCATATCTAATCTATTTCAATTGATGATATCTTGATATGAGTTCTCTCTTAGAGAAGCATGTGGCACCTTAATGTTTGTCAAGTAGATCATTTATCCAAGAAGAGGATATCTTTTATTAAAAGTGACCTTATTTAGTTGCATTAATTAATACACACCCCAAGAGACTCATCTTTTTTTCATATCAATAGGATAGGAATGTCCCACGGTGAGATACTCGACCTAATGAATCCCTTATCAAGAAGATCTTTCAGTTGTTCTTTTGGATTTTTTAACTCGGTGGGAGCCATTCTATATGGAGGAATAGAAATATGTTGAGTATCTAGAAGAACGTCCATCCCAAAGTATATCTCTCTGTCAGGAGGGACTCTGGGTAGATTAGGAGGAAAACCCTCAAGAAACTCATTAACAAAAGGAACTAACTCAAGGGATGGGGTCTTATCATTAATATCCTTAACTCAAAATAAATGAGAAATACAACCTTTTGAGATCAACTTCCTGGTCATATAATAGCAAAAAAAGACCCTCAGGTATAAGGGGAATGCCTTTTCATTCTATGACAAGCTCATTAGAAAAGTGAAACAAACCCAAAAAGTGCCTGAAAATGTGCTTCAATAATCAAAATTTTCTCATATCTCAAAATCCATGCGTAATATCAAAAATTTGACTTCATATTCTTGATCAGGGGCAATATTGAGTGGGAACTAGGTATAACCCATATTTTAAAGGACCCATTGTGAAAAATGAATTTCACCAAAATTTGACTTCTAGAACCTGTTCGCGTTCCAGAGTTGTCGCGAGCAGTGTATTTGCTTCCATATTTTTAAATCTCGGTCCATGGATTTGGGTTCTTGGGCCTAAGACTTCTCATGCATGAAAAACACATATATTTAGTCATAACTCAATCTCATATAATTCAAGACATTCCCCAAAACCTTCTCTAATACTTAGGAAAAATATTTCACCCAAATTCAAATGTCCCAACTCTTTCAGGATCTAAGGATTTCACTCAAGCTTTAAATTCTCAATCGAATCTTCACCAAGGAAATATCCCAAGTTAAGGTATATGGGTGTAACCATTGGGTCTTTTCACCCATGATACCTAACCTTCCTTTTTACATAAATTATATGATTTCAAGTTGTTTACTTATGGGTATCTCTTACTATGGAAGTTGATTATAAATTGTGTTGGAGTTTTATAAAATGTGACTGTTTAAGCATTTTTTTAGCTATAAATCTATAATTCATTATGTGATTTGATGAACGCTTTTGATATATCTTTCATGAGAGTATTATCAAGTGTTAGTGGGTGGTTTTACATTGATTTTTCTCATATGATTTCAATCTTGAATTGCGTGATTTTGTACTAGCATTGCACACCCTCCAAGTGTTTGATAAAATATCCGATTATGGATCTTGGGTTATTGAAGGTCTAATGCATGGCTTATAAGTTAAGTGACTATATGATTATGAAAGGAAAATGCATATGAGTTGTTTGCTTTTGAAAAGTATCTATAGCATTATGAGTTGACCATACCTAGTTGAGGAGGGGTAAATTGCCTTAACCACTTCGATGGGGGGTGGTATGACCATTAACCAATTGAAAGGTTGATTCCTCAATCACTTTCGGTGGGAGTAGTCATGCTTATAAACCAATTGGGGGGTTGATTCCTCAATAACCTTTGATGGGGAGTGGTCATGGCCATCAACCAATTGAGGGGTTGATACCTCAATCACTTTAGATGGGGGGTGGTCATGCCCATCAACTAATTGAGTGGTTGATTCCTCAATCACTTCCAAGGGTGTTCTACCTTGGATTCCAAGTATTAAGTTTGCTTGGCCTATGATGATGGTCTCTTCTATATAAGTATGTTTTACTTCAAGCATCATTTATACATATCATATTAATACTATGCTCATCCATTGCCTATACTTACGTATTTTGATTATGTTTCTTATCTTTTATTACATTACATCCTACATACTTAGTACATTCCAACGTACTAATGCATACTCTATGCCTATATGATGTTACCATGTAGGAACTGGAGCTCCACTTGACCATCTTCCTCCTCCACGTGGCTAGTACTATCTTCAAGCAAGTTTGGTGAGTCCTGAATTTCGGGGACAATTCTTTGATCATATGATATATAAAGACTCTCTTTCTTTTAATATATGCTTTTGACTATGAGGGTGAGCCCGGAAAGTTGTCTTGCCCCCCCCCCCCTCCTTAAATTCTAAGTCTAGAAGTGTTGTTGGACAAGTTATGTAATGATGTTTTGAGCGTTGAATCTCTTAACTCTTGTATTTTTTTAAGCTATGAAAGACTCCTTTAGCCGCCTTATCCTTATTTCATGCTCCCTTGTTGATGTTTACTTGCTTTTGCGACCAAGGATATGTAATGATATGCTAAGAGGCTTGTTTGGGGTCCCTTCGGGTTCCCCATTCGCCGTGTCACGTCTAGGTCCTAGGTCTGGGTCATGACAAAGATGGTATTAGAGCACTAAGTTGTTAATGGTCCTCAGCATCCAACACATCATGTCAATTAGAGTCTTATTCATGGTTGTGAAGTGCACTACGACTATGAGTAAGAGGCTTTGAGGCGTTTTAGGAAATGTTTCACTTCGTCATGATCTATATCGTGCAGTAGAGCTAGGTCCTCTAGGGCTTATTACTAATTCCTAGCTATCAAATTTCAGAATATGTCTCAAGCTATTTAAGACGGCGACATATCGAGTGCGGAGGTTTGCAATGATCCATGTGTATTGGACAAGGCCGTGACAGCCCAACTCAACTCATTGGTGGGTAACCTTGAGACTCTAAATACTAAGAGTAGAGAGGGAAACGCCAAGAGAGCCTGAATTGAAGGTAGGCTTCCATATGACAAGCCGGGGGCAATGGTGGAGTGACTCGTCTTAGATGCCCAAGATGTGGGAAGAAACATGATAGCATATGTTTGAGGAACACGGGTGCATGCTATGGGTGTGATAAGATGGACCACAAGATAGTTGATTGTCCATATGCTCGAAAAAGGTGTAAAGTTGGTCGACTTCTAGAACAAGGTGGTCATGTTGATCAAGAGGCTCATGGAGGTGATGAGGGGGTGATAAGGCCTAGATGCAAAAAGTGTGGGAAAGTCCATGGTGGCCCAAGCTTGAGGGATACTAATTCTTGTTATGGTTGTGGGAAAGTGGGTTATAAGGTGATAGATTGCCCTCATAATCAAAACAAGGGTAAAGATATTCGTCTACAAGGTGGAAATGTAGTTCCTAGGGAAAGAGGTGGCCAACAAGGTGGTGCCCCAAGGTATAATAGGTTCTATGCACTCCAAAAGAGACAAGGGGTTGATGAGGTGCCCGATGTCATAACCGGATATGTTAAAAGTCTTTGATTTTGATATGCATGCATTGATAGACTCAGGTGCCACTGTTTCATTTGTTTACTCCCTTTGTTGCCAAAAGGTTTCATGTTGAACCTGAATTATGGTGTTAGTCATATGAAGTGCCTACTCTCGTTGGTGCATCTATTGTTGCTAGAAGAGTCTATAAAATTGTCTCATTTGCATTTTGCATAAAATATTGCCTTGTGATTTTTTAGAGTTGTATATGATGGATTTTGATGTCATTCTTAGGGTGGATTGGTTGCATGTATACTATGCTTCTATTGATTATAGAACCCATATGGTCAAATTCCAATTCCCAAATGAACTCGTTCTTGAGTGGTAAAGTCATGATGTGGTGATCAAGGGTAGATTCATTTCTTGCATTAAAGCCTATAAGTTGATTTCTAAGGGGTCTCTGTATCATCTTATGGGGGTTAGGGATGTCGCAGAGCAGTGTATTTACTGCCAGATTTTCTAATCTAGGTCCAAGGCTTTGGGGTCTTGGGCTTAAGCCTTCCCATGCGTAAAAAAACACCTATACTTAGTCATAATTCAACCCCATATCATTCAATACATTCTCCAAAACCCTCTCTAACACTTAGACCAATATTTCACCCAAATTCAAGTGTCTTAATCTCTTTCAGGATCTAAGGATTTAACTCAAACTTCAAATTCTCAATCGAATCTTCACCAAGGAAATCTCCAAAGTTAAGGTATGTGGATTTCAACCATTGGATCTTTTCACCCATAATGCCTAACCTTTCTTTATACATAAATTACATGATTTCAAGTTGTTTACTTATGGATATCTCTTACTATGAAAGTTGATTATAAACTATGTTGGGGTTTCATAAAATGTGACTATTTAAGTATGCTTCAAGCTATGAATCTATGATCCATTATGTGATTTGATGAAGGATTTTGATGTATCTTACATGAGGGTATTACCAAGTGTTAGTGGGTGGTTTTACATTGATTTTCTCACATGATTTCACTCTTGAATTGCATGATTTTGTACTAGCATTGCACTCCCACCAAGTGTTTAATAAAATGTCGGGTTATGGATTCTTTAGTTATTGAAGGTCTAATGCATGGTTTATGAGTTAAGTGACTTTATGATGATCAAAGGAAAGAGTATATGAGTTTTTTGTTTGAAAAGTATCTATAGTATTGTGAGTTGACCATACCTAATTTAGGAGGGGTAAATTGCCTCAACCATGTCGAAGGGGTTGATTCCTCAATCATTTTCGATAGGAGGTGATCATGCCCATCAACCAATTGAGGGGTTGATTCCTCAATCACTTTCGACGGAGAATAGTTGTGTCCTCAACCAATTGAGGGGTTGATACCTCAATCATTTTGGATGGGTGTTTATGCCCATCAACCAATTGAGGGGTTGATTCCTCAATCACTTCCAAGGGATGGTCTACCTTGGATTCCAAGTACTAAGTTTGCTTGGTCTATGAAGATAGTCTCTTCCTATAAATGTAGTATGTTCTATATAAGCATGTTTTACTTCAAGCATCATTCATATATACCATATTGTTACTATGCTTATCCATTGCCTATACTTATGTATTATGATTATGTTGTTTATCTCTTGTTGTATTGCATCCTACATACTTGGTACATTTCAACGTACTAAGGCATATGTTATGCCAACATGATGTTACCATGTAGGAATCGGAGCTCCACTTTAGCATCTTCCTCCTCCACGTGGCTAGTACTATCTTCAAGAAAGTTTGGTGAGTCCTCAATTTCGGGGACAATGTCTTTGATCTTATGATATATAAAGACTCTCTTTCTTTTGATGTATGCTTTTGACTATGAGGGTGAGCCCGGAAAGTTGTCTTGGCCCTCGCTAAATTCTAAGTCTAGAGGTGTTGTTGGAAAAGTTATCTAACGATGCTTTGAGCTTTAACTCTCTTAACTGTTATATATTTTTAAGCTATGAAAGACTCTCTTAGCCCCCTTATCCTTATTTCATGCTCTCTTGTTGATGTTTACTTGCTTCCACGACCAAGGATTTGTAATGATCTGCTAAGAGGCTTGTTTAGGGTCCCTTCACTTGACAACTCGAGTCCTATAATCAACTATGGCATAACAAACATAAAGCAGCTCATTCCTAGAATGACTTGAAATCAACCATGTCTATCTTAAGTAGGTCGACTATGGTATCCCTATGATAGATGGAAATAGTACAGTATTTATAGACTCTTTCAGCAAGAATAGAATTGCCAATTCGAGTAAAAACATTAAAAGATTCAAAAAGACTCTTGAAGAGGATCTCAAACATAGTATCTTGATAAGACTTACAAAATACAACGTTGCACCTGAATCAAGTAAGGCATAAACATCAAAAGAAAAGAATAGGGGAATACCATTCACAACATCAAGCGAATTCTCTTGGTCCTGTCGACTACCTATAACATATAGATGGTTTATACCTCCACCTGTTCTAGTAGTAGAACCTCTATTATTGCCTCTACCTTTCGGTGCCACAGAAGAAGGCAGGGCCTTATTACCCTCATCACTTTGTCTCCAGATAGGACAACCCTTCAAGAAGTAGCCTTCTCGAGCACAACTATAGAAAGCATTGATGTCATTGTGTCATTCATCCAAATAGATTTTACAACACTTGCCACATGGGGGGTTTTCTTTCTACCCTTGGGTCACACTCTCTTATGTATGCAAACCATAAGCTTAGTAATTTTGCTAATCCTTTTTAGAAGGCACACTTACATATGACGGTGCATAATTAGAAGACTTCTTTTGAAAGAAGGGCCTGTCACCTTCACCTTTCTTTTATTGATTAGCTCCTTTTCGATCGATCTAGCCCTCTTGTTGATGTGTTCTTCTCTGTATTATCTCTTACTATCTTCAACTTGTTGAGCATATACTACAAATCTAGAGATATCCATGTCAGAAATCATTAGGCTTGCCTTGCATTCCTTCTTCACATGCTTACCCAACCTAAAAATAAACTTTTTCATCTTGGCCCTCATGTTTGAAATCATCTCTGGAGAATATCTACACAATTGGGTGAACTTAAGGCTATATTCTTTTGACTTTCATCCCCTCTTAGTTCAGATTTACTAACTCCTCTGCATTGGCTTCCCATAACTCCCTAAGAAAGAAGTGGTTATGGGGTGCACTCTCAAACTCATCATAGACTGCAGGTTCAGCATCCTTGCCATGCCTATTTTCCCATTAGTTGTACCAAACATAAGTCACATTCTTGAATTGGTATGAAGCAAGCCCCATACTCTTAGTGTCAGTCACATGCATTGCCTTTAGAATCTTCCAAATCTCATCAATGAAATTTTGTGGGTTCTCATCAATCATTGTTGATCTACAAATGAACCACTTGATCTCATCAATCAATTAGTTATTAGAAGACTTAACAGATCAAAGAAATACTCATATGGATCTTTAGATATCACAATCAATAAATCAGTAGGACAAACATAACTAAATCTATAGATCTACATCAATAAGAATTGATTTTCAAAACAGACTCAAAGTTCACATCATCTGACTCAATCTATGAAGCCTCTATCAACTATCAAGAAGGTGTTAAGGCAAGTCCAAGGCTACCTCAAAACTATGAAAAGGAATTTTTTTTTAAAAAAGAATGATAATCCTCCAAATGTTATGAGGACCCACTAAGAGTTTGGAAACACTCAGAATCTTCAATGGATCATTACTGAGAATCCCTAACACATATATCTACATCATGAAAAAATACAGCATCGAATAGCATCAATATGTGAATTGTATAGTATGTAAGATGGTTGTGTAGAATAACATATAGCAAGGTACTCAAGGAGGAATAAACTCAACTCAACATCAATATGCTATGTAAGTATAAAACAGTATAAAAATGTTTTCTTGAATTATAATCAGGAATATACAACTCAATAAAATAATATAATGAGTCTTAGTGAGTTTCTCTAACTGGCACCCATCACCTATGTGCAGTTGATGGTACAACGAGCTCATTGCCACTGTCACAGTCATTTAATACTTATCATGGCAAGGGTTGCTAGAGTGTGTGTGTGTGTTCATATGCTCAATTAAGTAAAATACTCAAATCATCCAATTAATGTCATTAGACTTTAGTTAAAACATCAATATCATCTCATAATATCATCTTCTTTCACAAAAAGTATGCTTTAATAATCGTCTACATCATAAAAAAAATCTTGCTCAAAAACATCATCTAAAACTCAATACTCGATCTTCATTAAAAACTCTTTCAACATGCATCATCTTAGTTTATCAATAAGCTTTGGTTATGCACGAACAATGTCAACTCAATATCAAAGAATATACGAAAACGTCATGATCATCAATTCAATTAGGATTCATAAAAAAATAACTAATAATGACAGTGTCATCAATAAAATAATAATAATAATAATAATTTTAACACATAATTATATAGAATTAAAAAGAAAAAGAATTAGCTTAATTGGAATTCAAAATTAGATTTTTGATTCAATTCAATACTCCATTTAAAATGAAATTTGGACGTTGTGTGTGTGGACGAACTCAATCCAATCTATAATAGCCTTACATATCTGGAAAGATTGAAACTTTAATCGAAATTAGAATACCTTGGTAGAATAGCTTGAACCCTAGCCTTTTCTCATTTTGAAGTAGCTCTCAATGTATTCTAAGTAATTATGAGAATAATACCATTAGGTACTGATAAGAATTTATTTTAATCCCAAAATGTGTAGGGTTTTATTATCAAAGTACCAAAAAAGACAAAACTAACACTTATTAAAACTAATAGACGAACAATGAGACCTTTACGGATAGTTGTTCAATATACGGCTCATAAACTATCATTTTCGTGAAACCTAGAATTTTAGGCTTAGATCTACAATTAAGCATCTATATGTCACAGATCCATTGACGGATCGTATTCTTGGGCGGGTACACTAACTTTTATAGGTCATGGATCTTTTCACAGGCCAGTCCTATCAATTATGATTAAGATTTAGAGACTATGATTTTTGGGTCAATATCTACGAAATATCAACCACAAGTATTGGTCAAGACTATGAATCGTAGACCCTGTCTGTAGAACCGACTAACTCAAACGTAAGGGTAACGAACGAGACCTAGTCTACAGCTCGAGGACCTGATTTTCATGAAAATCAAGTAATTTTTTCTACTTTCTGAATTTCATCTATGGCCCTTATCTATGGTACAAAATAAGTATATATGAGTCGTAAAGTCCATTCATTAAATGAGTCTAAAAATTTTCAAGTATTCGAAGGAATCACAGGACCTGTGTATGAACCGTAGAAATCGCTTCATAGTCACTGACAATGATAATTTTTTGTAAGTACTACGGACCCCATCTATGATCCAAAGAAGTATATATGAGTATTAGAGTTCATCCATTGAATGAGTCCAAGGAATCTAAAAAATTTTAAGTATTGAAAGGAACCTCAAGAATCTTCTACGGTCGTAGAAGTCTCTTTGTGGTCACTAACAGTGACAATTTTTCTCAGGCTTTTCTGGGACATTTGAACTTTCTCAGTTAGGATACTTTTGAGGTGTTACATCACCTCTTAAGGATTCTAGAATAGAGTATTGCTTCATCGTCAAGCTTATACGATTTGATCGTTCCCACTATTATTCATAGACAAATTTTTGTTCTTTAGTGTCAGCATCATTCAAATCCGCAGGATGATCAAATCTTAATGCATAATCAAGATTCATGAAATCAAGCATAGTTATAATGTGCTTTTTTCATTTCTTAAAGTTTGTGCCATTAAACACAGGATCGTTGTTCATATTGGTAGATATTGAAGGCATTATAAGATAAAACAAATAATGCTCACAATTTATTTATCAAATAAATCATTTATATGTGAAGATAAATAAAGTTAATAAAACTAAAGTAACGATAATAAATAATTTAAAAATACATTTATCAAACACACATACAATTACATAAAAGTGGGTTAATATCAAGATACCTAACACAACATTATCATTTAGTCTTTGAACTGAAATAATAACTTCTAAGTGGTAATTTTTTTTTATACATAATTTATAAATATTGATTACTAAAATGACCTAGCGATATGTCTTTCTTTGAACCAACATATTACTAGCATGCATTCAAATGTATCATATATTAATGACTATCCACAAGCTGACCAAAATAATATTCTTTTGGAATAATTATTTTGAATAGATAAAACATATTTACATATTCAAAGTATATTAAATTTATACAATAAAAATTACTTTGACAATATATTATTTTCTATTTATTTACTTATGAATTAGAAACATAATGGATGCCACAAATGCTCATTCTTTGTCCCAGCCATACGTGAAATTTCAAGTCACCAACAAAACACAAAATTAACTTAACTATGTTAATTTATGTAAGTTCATATGAACCAAACAAAGGCAGACAAATTTTATGATTCCCTTTTCTGTCAGTAAACAGAGTCAAGATTTGAAAAAAAAAATCCTTTTGTGAAAAAATAAATCCATCAATCTATTTTATTATTATTATTATTAGATTATGGATAAAGTTAAAATCATATAAAAGTGAAATTATAGGTTGATCCAAACTTGCACATTTGTAACAGAACCCCATTCATACAAAAGAATTTTGTTCCTACGAGAAGAAGAAGCAAGATAAAAAGAAAAAAAATTGTCCAAAGCCAAAAAGCAGTGAAAAGCTTGTTCAAGAAAAAGAAAAATCAAATTGAACGTTGATTCACGACAAACAGAAAACAGAGGGTGCATATATTGCATTATTAATCACCCAACACAGTAAAAAATATATATCTTGCCAAATAATTTAACAAGAATATGCGCTAACATCACTTCTTGAAAAATCTTCGTAGAATTTATTTAAGAACATAAGTAAATTATTACACAAAAATTTAATACATAAGAATGAATAGGAAATGCTAACTTTGTTTTATTGCAATAATTTATTTTGAAAAACTTGTTATTTAGACCTTAAAAAAGTTTTCTTTCAATAATTTTTTTCTAAAATGGAGAAAAAAGAGAAAAGCTACATCTTTTAATTTAGGGACCATGTCAATTTAAAGATTTTGAAATATCTTTTCACATCCAAAAGTTACGTATTTATATAGTATCGAAAAACTTCTTTCATCTCATTTTATGTAGCATTCTTTGACTTGACGTGATATTTAAGAAAAAAAAGAAGATTTTTAAAACTTGAGGTCTAAAATCATTTCTAGATATTTATGTGGCTGAAAATTATTTCATTAAGGGTAAAAAAGAAATTTTAAACGTAAACTATTTTCCATTAGAGTAAGATAACATTCTTTTTGGGACGAAGCAAAAACGAAAGGGTTGTTGAAGCCAAAGGAACAATTGAGCGTTACTAAACATGAATTTGAGAGGAAAAAAAATTCTTCTATTACCTACAAGAATAAATTACAAAACAACTCTCAAACTCACACTCTTTCTAACACTCTTTCTTGGTGTTTTTTTAGTGTCCTAACAAATGAGATTTGTATCTCTATTTATAGTGAATTTTTGCAGGTGTGAAAAACATATTTATTTTCAAAAATGGTGGATTGTTGGTGGCTGCAAAATCTTGACCAAGATATGGTCCAAGATAGTGGCTGCCAGGTTCAGCAATGGTGGCTAGCAGCTTCAACAATGGTGGCTGGCAGCTTCAATAATGGTGGCTGGAATAATCTTCAATTCTCCCCCTCCAGCCATATCCGGAACAAGCATCCTGGCTATATCTTTACATAGCTCTAACTTCTCTCGAGTCACCCCTTTTGTCAACATGTCAACTAGATTTTCCTTCGTATGGATCTTTACTAGTCTCAACAGTTGTCAATCCATCACCTTGCATATCCAATGATACCGAATATCAATATGTTTTGTACAAGAATGGTACATGGAGTTCTTGCTCAAATCTAGAGCACTCTGACTGTCACAATGTACCTTATATTCCTTTTGCTTGATTCCAAATTCTTAGAGATAACGCTTTAACCACAATATCTCTTTTCCAGCTTCCACGGCAGCAATGTGTTATGCTTCGGTTGTGGATAAAGCAACACACTTCTGTAGTCTTGACTGCCATGAAACAGCTCCCCTTGCAAAACTATAAATGAATCCTGAAGTAGATTTCGTACTATCAAGGTCTCCGGCCATATCTGCATCTGTATATCCCTCCAAGATTGGATCAACTCCCCCGTAGCAAAGACATAATTTTATTGTACCCTTAAGGTACCTGAGAATCCACCTTACTACCTCCCAATGCTCTTTCCTGGGGTTGGAGAGAAAAAGACTCACCCTTCCCACTGCATGAGCAATATCTGGTCTCATACACACCATCGCATACATCAGACTTCTGACTGCTGAAGAATATTGTACAGACGACATCTCCCCACTCTCTTCCTTGGATGAGGGACACGATCTCTTGCTCAACTTAAAATGATTAGCCAATGGAGTGCTAACTGGTTTGGCATTATTCATGTTGAACCGTGCAAGCACTCGTTCAATATATTTTTCCTGAGATAGCCATAACCTCTGGTTCTTCTTGTCTCGGGTGATCTGCATTCCCAATATTTGTTGAGTCGGTCCTAAGTCTTTCATGTCAAAAGCCTTAGAGAGCTCCTTCTTCAGCTGGTTGATCTTCGTTGCGTCTTTTCCCACGATTAGAATATCGTCTACATATAGTAGAAGAGCAACAAAATTTTCGTCAGAAAACTTCTGAATGTAAACACATTCATCTGCTGATGTTTTCTTGTACCCTTGACTCGCCAAGCATGAGTCAAATTTCTTATACCAATGCCTGGGTGCCTGCTTCAGACCGTATAAGCTTTTCTTCAGCTTGCGTATGAGGTTATCTCCCAAAACCTCAAAACCTTCCTGCTGCTCCATGTAGATTTCTTCCTCTAAGTCTCTGTGAAGAAAAGTTGTCGTTATGTCCATCTGTTCAAGCTCCAAGTTCATACTTGCGACCATTCCAAGTATGACTCTAATTGAAGTCATCTTGACTACTGGTGAAAATATCTCGTCAACGTCGATCCCTTTTTTCTGTTAGAATCCTTTGACTAAAATTCTTGCCTTGTATTTCACCACTTTTCTACTGCCATCCTTTTTCAGCTTGAATACCCATTTATTTTTCAGTGCCTTCTTCCCTCGTGGAATTCCTATGATCTCATAAGTCTGATTTTTTTTGCAGAGACTCAATTTCATCCTACATTGCGAGAAGTCACTTTTCTTTATCCTTATGAGATATTGCTTCACGGAAACTCTCTGGTTCTCCATCTTCAGTAAGTAGAAGGTACTAGGATTCTAGATATCTTCTTGATGGAATCTGGCCTCGTTTATATCTATGAACGTCTGGAACAATTTGAGGAGATCCACCATCATCTGGGCCTTGTGATGGTCCTGGAACGTCTATCAGATGGGGTTGTGGCTCCCCCTGCTCAGCACCGTCACTTTCCTCATTGTCTTCTACTTCTGGCATATCTTCTGGCA
>JAOTQR010000011.1:14763031-14780382 GCA_025774065.1 Solanum ossicruentum | reverse complement strand
TGTTGAATACAATCATTTATTACAAAAGTTTTTGTTTGGTATAGGTTGATGATTCATTGGGTGTATCAAACAAAATAATACACCACGCAATGAATCATGTTAATTGATTGATTCTTTTGAAACATAAAACTGACTCATATATGTTAACGATCATTGGGTCTGACAAAATATGCATGACAAATAACTGAATAATATTATGAATCACCATAAATATGTATTAGATTCATCATGATTATGTTAATTATTGTATCATGTTCTATAATTTTTTAGGAATAATATATGATTCATTTCATATGTATAGTGAATTCAACAAAATAATATTGTATCATATGGTGTGATACACCGAAATGTGTTTTAATGTGTGAAACTAACAAAATATGTCTTGGTTTGACAAAATTTTTTGTAATTGCTATATAAATACAAATAAGTTTTCACAAAAATGAATTAAGATATATGATACACATATTTTCACAAAAATAAAATAAAATGAAACTAGTACATTTTATATGTTTATGTGGATAAGAAAACAAGTTATTAAGTTGATATATCAATCCAACTTTCATTTATGATGAATAATTGCAACAAAATAATTTATACAATGCCTGATTCAATTCAGCAAATAACTTATATAGGTTTGTATAACAATGTATCATATAATATGATTCATTGCAATAAAATAATTTAACATATGACTGATTCATTACATCAGATATTTATACTTTAACCATGAATCTTTCAGGATGATTCACTGCATCAGATATTTATACTTTAACTATGAATCTGTCAGGATGATTCATTGTAAGAAAATGCTTTAATACATAACTAATTCAATTATTCAAATAAATATAAATGGTAGATGCATCAGACCCAATGAATCATCAACATATACCAAACTTTCAGCTACGCATTTTATCAAACACCTCATGTACACAATTTGTCACCACCCCTAAACTCACAAAAAGAAAATGATGAAGGATCCATATGTGTGAAGTATGTGAAAGTTGGAAAAAAAAAGAATTTTCTGATGAATTTCAAGAGAAATCGTATAAAATTGGAATAGGGAAGATAAGCCAATCTACCTTGATTTTAAAATTTGAAATTGACAATAGAGAAAGATGAGATGGGGAAGACAAGTTTTGATAAAACAAAAGCGGAGGATTAAGTTGGTAGCGTAGAATTATTTTTTCTAAAAATTATTAAAATAATATCTAGTTTATTATTTTAAGCGGGAGATGAAATAAGAATTTTTTTAAAAAATTACAATTTTTGTTTGGGGTCGGGGAGGGAAGGTACGGTGAGAGGAAGTGGTGGGGTGAGATAAGAAAAATATTTATATTTTATTTTATAATTTTTTTGAAATAATATTATTTTGATATTTAATTTTAATAACACTATAATTTATTTATTTTTTGCCAAGGTGGAATGTTTTGTCCATGTAGAGTATGATACGACATTTTTAAAAATAAAAGAGAGAGTGTAGCACACACCATGATGAGAATAGAATAAAAAATAGATGTGTGTTTCTCAAATTAATAAGTGATAGTTTAGGTGTATTTCTCAAATTTTTATTACTTTTAGGTATGAAATTTAAAAAAGTGATATAGTTTAAATATGTTTTGTATACTTATCTCAATATTATATTATATTATAAGGTGTGTATTTATGTAAAATTTCCAATCTTAATTACCCATTTCTGCCATTTTACTTCGTTTAATCACAACCCTTCATCTTAATACATCCAACAATCGAGATTTATTCTTCACATTTTCCATTTTTAATAAACCCAAAGTCACCTAGCCCTAAACTTTTTTTCTTCTCTATCCCGCCTCTAACTTTTATTCTTGCATACACCATCTTTTGTGCTCGTCGAGTCTCTGCCGCCGGTTGCCGCCTGCTGTTGTTGCTCGTCCGTCTTCTTCGTCGTCAGGTAAGTTCTGTCGTTATTTTCTTTTTCTTAAAAAAAACAAACGGTTGAAGATTAACTATACACACCATAATTGAATCGAGATTAGTTGGAAGGATGATTTCTGTTTGTTAAAGATGTGATTTTGATTAATATTTATCATTCTCTGTATTTCTAGTTTTCATACTCCATGTTAAATCTGTTAAATCTGTTGATGCTACGAGTTCAGTTTCTGTTTGTTGATGTCGTGAGTTTTATGCTTTGTAAATTTTCAGATGCTTGAGCATAGTAGTTATTTACGTTACTCCTTAACTGCAATGGTTTCCAATTGTTGTTGTATTGTCTGCGTGATGGTGTGCTTACAGTTTCGTGCATATAGGTGATGCAATATTACTTCAGTCGACTAAAAACTACAACAACAGTAGCAATATATCTAGTGGAATCCCACAAGTGGGTCTGAGAAGGGTAGAATGTAACCTTATCAGGCGGAAGAGAGACTTTTTTCAGAAGATCCTCTGCCTAGTTGTAGCAATTTCAGGAACAAAGAAGAAAATGTAGTGAGTCACAAGAGCACAATGCAAAGTCTACAAGAAGAAACAAATTAGTGCAATAATCGAAACGCAATAAGATTAATGGAAACAATAATAGATAATAATGGATATCAAAAACAAGAATTATAGTAATACAGCTAGCACAATGGCCAACACCAACCACCCTAAGCATGACTCCATTATCCCTCATACCCTAATATATACCTTTCATACCCTCCTATCTAAGGTCATGTCATCGGTAATCTGGAGTTGAGTCACATCATGTCTTTTCCTGATATTTCTTTGGTCTACCTCCTCTTGTTGTACCTTCTATAATCAACTCCTTGCATTTCCTCACTGAGCAGTTGATCAAAATCTACATACCGGGGAAATCACTTCTTGGGGAAAGTGCAATTTATGTGCTTAGATGGGAAAATATATATAACATCAACATTTGTGTGGAAGGGGATTTCGGTTCAATGATGGACTAACAATCTCTGGGTAACTTCCAATTGCTAGTATGAGAAAGATTTAAGGAAAAGGAAGTTATTTTCAAACATAAAGTAACATCGGAATAAATGTTCCTTTGCGGGAAGGAGGGGCATTGACTGCAAGGCATAGTATTGAGAATCCTTTTATTACTTATTGAAATATGTTTATTTTATGAGAGCCATCTACGCACATAAGATAAACCAGCAGAGAAGGATGTTGCACTTCACTTGTTTGTAGTTTTTCCTATTGGATCACATAATGCTCGTCTACTTTGAGATCATATATTAAGTGCACTGAAGTTAGTACTTGTCTATCCGTTACTAGAAAATAAGCAATCAAGCTTTTCTTTCATCATTAGTTGTTGTACTTCTTTTTAATGTTTTATGCCCCCTCTTCTCTCCATGACTGTACAGTGCTAGAAATTGCTAGCTTAATATTCCTTGTGTTCACTCTTACTTGTCATTGTTTCGCTTTTCGAAGTCAACTTGACTAAAATTCAAAGCTAAACTGAAGTAACTAAATTTAATATTTAAAATTTAGATTATTGAAAACTATACGAAAAATGCTATAAGTTGCAATCCTTCTCATATTAATATGATGAAAAAATATATCTTAAAATGTTGGTGAAAGTTCATGTATTTTGACCTCGATAAGTGAAATGGTGACAAGTAAAAGTGAACAGAGGGAGTAACACTCTACTTCCAGATGTTTCCAAGTTTTATTACGTGTTTCAGAAACCTTTTGCTGGGTGTTTCTCTGTTAAAACTGAAAAGACAAAACAATAAGGAAAAGTCTGCGATAAGATATTGGAATTTGTATGTTGGCAAGGGAAGAAGATTAACATGAATAAAATTGATGTAAGCAAAACTAAAATAGGAAGATTTAGAGAATGTAAATAGAAAGATGGACTAAGCAGCTTCTGAGTATCACTATGATCTCATAACTGAGAAAATTCACATTGCCATACAATAACTTCCAATGATTTCTCAGTGTTTACATTAAAAATAGATAATTGTAGCATCAGGATAGTATAAATAGAGAAAGGAGCAGTCTGTCGTTGGAGGGCGTTGGCGATTTGGTCAGTGATAACCAAAAAAAGAGAGAGAGAGAGAGAGAGAAGAAAATCATTTGCGGGATAAGTGGTGTAGAATAATCCACCATCAGGTGGGAGGTACTTGAGAATAATCCACCGTCAGGTGGGAGGTACTTGTGACTCTACCAAACTCATAGAGGCTTTGTAAAGTAGAAGAGAAATATTCTTATTTTCTTGATTAACAATATACAAGAAATGACTCTCTATATAAGAGTTCTAGATTGCGCACAATTGTGGGTAATCATTCCATGTTAATTGCCTTTAGAGATGTCTTATTGAACATATCTATATTTATATGAGATGTTGAATCAAGTTCACAATCTAGCTTAATCAAAGCATCTTTATAGCAAAACTAGAAACACAGGATCATCATGGATGGCCTTACTGATATTGAAAAGCTGTTACACAAAAAAAGAAAAGAAAGTTGTTTAATAAGTTGAGCATTTATATAAATATAAAATGAGCATGCTATAATACTCTTTTTCTTATGAAGTGATTTCATTGGAAAAAACATCAAGAAGATGCAGTAGTTACTGATATGTCATTGAAGCTTACAAAAACCAGACTATACCAGTACTGCAGAGCTAATAAAGTCCAGAAGTTGAACTGAAATCACCGAACTGCTAGCTGGATATAAACTAGACCAACTAAAAAATCTAGTGAAGCCTTTAAGAACCTATACGATTAGAGGCCCCATCAGAACATCTCCCTGTTCTGTTCTGTCCATACACACCAAAAATGCAAGCAGGTATCATTCTACAGATTTTCTTAATGGATTTATCAGTTCTCCATATACACCGACTCATATAGGCCCTTTGAACTTGTACTCAAGTTCAAAGAATCTAGGCATATGCGGATTTGGACACATGTCATCTTAACATTCAACATCTTTGTTCCTAAACTAGCTAAATTGAGGTACCTTTCTAGCAAAATTAGAAACATGGGCTCATCGTGGGATGGGCATATTAGGAACTGGAAAATTGATAAACAGCAAGTAAAAACATGTAAGTTCACCAACAAACTAAAAAGCTTAAGAGAAAGGGGGAAACAGGTTTTCCAAACCCCTCTATAAGCCCCATCTCCCTTCTTTTCCCAAATGCCCTTTTCTTTTTGCTAGCACAACTTGTCATATCCTCCTTTCCTGCTATGGCTGTTCCTCATTTTCCTTATATTAAGTACATAACAATATCTTAACATATTTAGAATTATCTGTAAAATTTTACTTGCTGAATTTCTATCAATTTAGCAATGGCTGAATCCAGACATTGTTAATTAAAAATCAAGTCACTTAGAAGTTCTCTTCTTCTTTCCTGGTGTGAGACCCTCAATGATCTTGGTATAATCTCTCAACTAGCTTCTGCTTACACTGTCTGCCTTCCAATTTTGTTCTTCTTTTCTCTTAGTTTTCTGGGGATTGGTGCCACCTTTCTCTCTGATAATTGACTTCCTTTTCCTCTTCGGCCACCATTCTGGTGCTGCCTCTTCTATGGTGATCGAAGCCCTCCAGCATACTCGGTCAACACTCTCCACCAAACTTATAGTTTCTTGTTGTCATTTGCCAATTCAAACCACACCGACGATGTTTTGGAGATTTGCAACACCACACCTCTTTTGGCAGTTTTGAACAGATTCCTTTTGCATGTGTAAAAGCATTTTCTTTAGCTCTGCAGTAATTAATTACTTTCTAGAGGAAAGAGTTGCAATGCTGCCTTCTTTTTGTTGTTGCAATTGTGATGATTCCGGTGAGATTTTGGCGGCGCTTTCTATGTTTCTCAAATAAGATCATGTTGGTTTTCTCCCTTCGATTTTGAGGGGCATGTTGGATATAAGAGGATATGTATATAGATCAACAAATGTCGATAGCTAATTGCTGAACTCGAGTAAGGAAAGTATTCCAAGATATGTTGTTAGGTATAAAAAATGATGATCTCCCATATTGTATATGGCGGAAAACTCTTATACAAGGAACCACTTTGTAGCTGTTTATTAATCAAGTTAATGAGAAGTTTTCTCCTTTCCTTTAAAAGAAGGTATCCTTCAATGCGAGCTACTCATGTTTCCAATTTAAACATATGTCTTGATCAGAAAAAAGGTATCCTTCTAGCTATAATTGTGAGGTACACCCTTTTGTATCCAAGTATTGCTATTCTCTACTCAGTCCTGTTGCATCAATACATAAAGCTTGCGAATTATATGCTATGCAAGCAATAAACTTCAAACCAACCAAATCTCCACCGAGTTCACCCATATATTCTCCCAGGCGTTCCTTGCAAAATCTGGTTGTTCATCTCCATGCCTCAGCCTCCTGGAAATAGTAGATGTTTGACATTCCACTTCTCAATAAGCATCTTTAGTCTTTCCCTTGTTCTTGTTATTTATCATCCTACATTTCAACATGGTATTTTAAACTTCATATGTTCTGTTTAGCTAAACTCTAAATATTCCTCTTAGCCTCTTTATCATGGTTAACATGGTATTTCGACTTCTTTAGTTCCATCTGGTCTATAAACCTTGATCCCCTAGCACTTACCCATTACTGTTCGAGTGGGGGTTCTCTCTTTTCGTACTCATTACCTTTCAATCCTTAAGAATAGCTCCATAGACTCCCTTTAGAAGTTGTTGACATGAAGCTCAAGCTTGTTACTAATTTGTAAGTGCGTACTTTGAATCCACTTCCACTTCTTCCAAAAAAAAAAAACAAAAGTTTGAATCCACTTCCGGGCATTTTATTCACCCGAAGAGTTTTTTAATTCCTAAAGTTGAATTTCCTTAGCCTCCTATTCATGCTAAGGTGGAAGTTCTTCCACTATCACAATATAGGTGAGGTGGTCATTCTATTTAATTGACCTTCCCATTAGCTGTCTAGCTTCTTCTATTGTGGTACTACTTGTTGTTAACTGTTTTTTTGCTGCGCTGTTTAATAAGACTATTGGGCTTGTATCTCCATTTCACTTTACCCATTGCCTCCTCTATTGGTGGAGTTGCTGTTGGTTATACGAGAGGCGAGATGTTCCAATGAAAAGTTCCCAGGAGTTGGAAGCAGAGGTAAAAAGGAAGAATGGTGGAAGCTCATCCCAACATGTATCTGGTGGTCCATATGGAAGGAAAGAAACACTAGGTGCTTTGAAGGACAAATAATTACTTTTCAGAGGATTAAGACAAATTGTATTAGTCTTCTGTTTTTTTGGTGTAAACAAGATTGGTGGGAGAGGTGGCAGAAGTAGTTGAGTTCCTAAGAAACTTTGTAATCTGAATACCTTTATGGGGTGTGCCCATCAAATTATGAGAAGTAAGTTTCCAATTCATCATTCCTTGGATGATAAATTTTTGTGAATACAAAGTTACCCTTCCAAAAAAAAATAAAAAATAAAAAATTGAATACAAAGTTACCCTTCAAAAAAAGTAAAATTGAAAAGTTCCTAACTTTGTTTTGAGGAAGTATCAGATCTAAATACTTAGCTTCTACTTGCTGGTCTTGTAGATCAAGAAAACATGTGCTGGGGTCAGAGTTTGGGTTTTTCTTCACTTCATTTGTCTGATAAGATTAGGGATATATTCTCTAATGAGATTTTAGGAAGCTCACCCTTACTAAACATATTTCCCTTTTTCATCTCATAGTTTGGGCTTGGCCCCACTTGTCTGAAAACATTCTGGCTCTTATCAGATCATAATAATAAGTCGGGAAAGGGAAATCATTGCTCAAATTTGAAAATATCTGATTTGCTGCAAATGATTTATTGGTTAAGGCAAACGACACTGGGACTCGTCCATGGTAATTAGCAAAATATGTTGTATTAGCTGAAAAACTCTACTTTTTTAATGACAATAAACCCACAACCATTACCCTTTTTCTGTGTGCAGGGTAAACCCCCCGTTTCTATGCAATAATTTGCAAACCAGACAGGAGAGGTAATCCGCACTAGGGAAACCCAGTGTGGTAAGCTCTAACAAGAAGGCAAATCCCTTGTTTTTGCTGGCGAGGAGTTTCGAACTTGAGACCTCCAACATGGAAGTCCCAAGCACAAACTCCTCTTCCACCCGAAGGGTAGAAAAACTCAAGTTACTAAGAGTAATATAAAGGAGTGAAACGCTATAGAGTAAAAAAAAAACAAATCCTAGATGAATTTAAGTATTCAGACATGACAACAAATTCAAGGAATCTTTCAAAAGGTGAGTTAGATTTGAGGAGGGCCTCATTAGTTTTGAACAACAGTTGGCCTGGCTAAACAAATATCATGAAGACAAAATCAATATCCTTACTGTTGGAGTAGTATACAAATACAAAATTTTAAGAAAATGGCCAATGCAGATAAAGGTACGACGACATTGACTTGTAGTGAATGGAATGTTGACTGATCTTTATGATATAAAAGATGATTCGAAGATGTTATCATATGTTTTCAAGAAAACTGAAGCTTTGAGATTTTTTTTGAGTAATTTAAACAATAAAGAGCTTCAAGTCACAACTATGTAACTATGAAGAGCTTCAAGTCATAACTATGTAACTATAGTGACATGTTATTGATGAATGGGGGATTAATTAGGGATTATGAGATAGTAAAGAAAATATTTTGTTATTTCATATCTATTTTTTCAAGGAAACTGAAGTTTGAAGAATTGCTCTAATTAAGAGTGGCCGACAAGTTATAATTGTAAAAGAAAGATCGAAGTTGTAACTGTAAAATAGGAGTAGCACCTAAGATTATGGTCCAGTGGTCAATGAAGCGAGCCGACAACTCTAAGGTCTCAGTTGAACTCTAGCGGAGGCAAAAACACTGTGATCTCTTTTCATTTGTCCAAACCTTGAGAGATATATTTGCCTGGGACATATACTGGTGCGAGGCAGTAGGTATTGCGTGGTTAGTTGAGGTGCCTGCAAATTGGGCCCAGACACCATTACCTGGGACATATACTGCTGCGAGGCAGTAGATATTGCGTGGTTAGTTGAGGTGCGTGCAAATTGGGCCCGGACACTATGTTTATTTCCAAAGAAAAGAGTGGTGACAAAGACCCTTATGTATGGAAGAGACTAAGATCACAATACAAAATTGTGAAGCATACGCGTTAGGATCATATAATTCTACAATGACAAAAGTCTTTGGCTGTTATAAAAGATCTATTGAGTGTCCTCAATCATTTTTACCTAGAAAAAGCCTTGGAAGTAGGGCTGGGCGTTCGGTCGGTTCGATTCGGTTTTCAAATTTTGGTTTGGTATTTTGGTTTTCGATTTAGTGAAAATGTCAATCCAAACCAAACTAAAATAAATTCGATTTAGTACGATTTTTTCAATTTTGGTTCGATTTATTTCGGTTGTTTCTATTTGTGAGATTAATTGAGCAAATTCATTTTTAGTAAACTGGTACTATAACACTGGTTACTATTCGACAAACAAGACAAATTTATTAGCAAGTACACATAAATTGTAACAACTGCACTATTGCACACCTTTTCCAATTTCCTGTTAAAATGCCAAGCAAAAAATATAGACACTATAAGTCTACAACAATTATAAATAAGTTGTAACATGCCAAAAACCCGGGCGGTGCGCAGGTGATTCGGAAACATCTCCGGATTGACTTTCAGGCCCCTAAATGACCGCTCAGAAGTTGGCTATTTTACCTATTGATTCAATTGGGCATAACTCGATTCAAGTGGCAACTGCAGTACACTACCACAGTGCTTTAAAGACCAAAAAAATACCCATAGCCCAAATAACTTCAAAACTGGAATCCACAGTGCTTTAAACTACAAATATTAGTAGTTTAACCTGTAGTAAAAATGTAAAATATCAGTTAAAAATTTTCAATATTTACTGTGCTATGCTAAATACAAACATTACAAAATACTGTGATTCAAACTAAAAAATAAATTAAATGCAAAAACATATGGTATATATACATCCGATGTATAGATGTGTTTTACTCACCACAGATCGCTAGTTGATAGATGTTACTACATGTCCTCAATACTAGATTCATTTTCAGTATAAGCCATATTTAAAAATAATGAAAGAACTTGTTATTGTTTTGAAACATATGTAAAGAAATTATTTTCGACATAATGAATTGAAAATATATAATTCTTAGTTTCTTACCAAGTTCAAGTTGCTCGAGATACTCCAAATCTTCCTCAATACTGATTAGAATAGGCTCACTTCTGAGCCAATCTTGAAGACAAATAGAGATTGCACAAGTTTAGGAGTTAATGAACTCCTAAAAGGATCAAGAATGCGACCACCTATGCTGAATGCACATTCTGATGCGACGTTCGAAATGGGAATGGCTAATACATCATGAGCCATCTCCGCAAGAATGGGAAATCTCGGCTCGTTAACTTTCCACCATATTAATATATTAGAGCCATTAGTATCTGGCTCAATATCTTCGGCAAGATATCAATCTGATTCTGATTTACTACCTAAATTTCTATTAACTTCTTTATGCTTCTCAAATTGTTGTTTTGCTCTCATTATCCTTTTTTTAGAAGTTGCCATGGCCACTCACAATAGATGTACTTGATGAGTTTCCAGATGAAAACAAAGGGTCTTTTAATGATTTCTTAACATAATAATCAAACAAAGTTTTCATGTATGTTTTTACTGCTTCAATTAGCTTTCCTCAATTTCTTTTCCAAACATATCCACAATTACAAAAGAAACATAATCAAGCTAGTTACAGGGATCCAACACAGATGAAATAAAGATCATTTGCTCTGGTTCACCCCAATACTTCCTGAACTTTGTCCTCGTATTCTTTGCCATTTATTTCAAATTGCTATCCTCATTTTCTATCATCTCTTTCAAAATAAGATCTAGTTCAGTAATTTCCACAAAATGCACATTGTTGTGACATACTTTGAACAAAAGGCCTTCAAAGTAAGAAAATAAAAAGTTTCAAGAAACTTTACCATTGACCTCACGTTTTTCCAATAATCACTTGTAAGAATACTTGCACTATTCTATCTTCACAAGGGTAGGTACGAAGATGATCCAAGAATCCAAATCATAAAAGCTATAACTTTCAAATGCAAGCTCAAAATGTTGTGCTCTATCAAACATCAAGTATGTAGAATTGCATCAAGCGAGAACATCTAAACATAATAATTTTTTACAAGTAATCAATTGAGATCACAACATTCTTTGAACTTTCTAATTCTTGCGCGAGATTGTTTTATGTTCCTTGATGGAATTCTACATACTTGATGCTTGCTATAGCACAACATTTTGAGTTTGCATTTGAAAGGTACAGTTTTTATGATATTGGATTCTTGGATCATCTTTTTACCTATCCTTGTGAAGATGGAACTAGTGTAGGTATTCTTACCAGTGATGATCGGGAAAACGTGAGGCCAATGGTAAAGTTTCTTGAACTTTTTTATTTTCTTACTTTGAAGGTCTCTGGTTCAAAGTATGTCACTAATAACAATGTGCATTTTGTGGCAATTGCTGAACTTGATCGTATTTTGAAAGAGATGATGGAAAATGAGGAAGGTAATTTGAAAGAAATAGCAAAAAATATGAGGACAAAGTTCAGGAGGTATTGGGTAAACCAGAGAAGATGATCTTTATTTCATCTGTGTTGGATCCTGTAACAAGCTTGATTATGTTCCTTTTGCAATTGTGGATACGTTTGGAAAAGAAATTGGGGGGAGCTAATTGAAGCAGTGAAAACATACATGAAAACTTTGTTTGATTATTATGTTAAAAAATCATTAAAAGACTCTTTGTTTCCATCATCTATCAAGAACATCTATTGTGAGTGGTTATGGTAACTTTCAAAAAAAAAGGAACAATGAGAACAAAACAATAATTTGAGAAACATAAAGAAGTTTAGGTAGTAAATCAAAATTGGATTGATATTGAGCTAGATACTAATGGCTTTGATATATTAATGTGGTGGAAAGTTAGTGAGCCGAGATTTCCCATTCTTGTGGAGATGGATCGTGATGTGTTAGCCATTCCCATTTCAAGCATCGCATCAGAATGTGCATTCAACACAGGTGGTTGCGTTCTTCATCTTTTTAGGAGTTCATTATCTCCTAAACTTGTGCAATCTCTTATTTGTCTTCAAGATTCGCTTAGAAGTGAGCTTATTCCAATCAGTATTAAGGAAGATTTGGAGTATCTCGAGAAACTAGAACTTTGTAAGAATTATGTATTTTCAATTTATTATGTCGAAAATAATTTCTATACTTGTGTTTCAAAACAATAACAAGTTCTTTCATTCTTTTTTTTTAGACATGGCTTGTAGTGGAAATGAATCTTTTGGATATGTAGTAACATCTAGCAACGCATGGTATGTAAAACACTTCTATACGTGGGATGTATATATACCATATATGTTTTTTACATTTAATTCACTTCGTATCACTTTCATCCTTCAAGCTAATATTGGGGGAAGAGAAACTAGTATTTTCAGATGTTTGTATTTAGCTTAGAGCTGTAAATATTGAAAATTTTTAACTGATATTTTATATTTTTACTGCAGGTTAAACTACTGATATTGTAGTTTAAAGCACTGTGAATGCCAGTTTTGAAGTTATTTGGGCTATGGGTATTTTTTTGGTCTTTAAAGCACCACGATAGTGTAGTCTAGTTGCCACTTGAATTGAGTTATGAATTTGGCATGTTACAACTTATTTATAACTGTTGTAGACTTGTGGTGTCTATATTTTTTGCTTGGCAGCCTGACAGGAAACTGGAAAAGGTGTGCAGTTGTCACGATTTACGTGTACTTGCTAACAAAAATTGTTTTGTTTGTCGAATAGTAACCATGCTATCGTACCCGTTTACTAAAAATAAATTTGTTCAATTAGTCTCACAAACCGAATTTAGTTTGGTTTGGATTGACATTTTCACTAAACCGAACCGAATGCCCAGCCCTAGTGGGAGGTGATAGGCATCCCGTGGAATTAATCGAAGAGCGTGCAGGTGTTAGACCATACACCATGTTTTTTAGGGGTAAAAAGACCACAGTAAGAAATTGTCTTAACTTTTTTTAATGTGAAACTGAATCGTCCAATCAAATCATATTAAAAATAGTGAACTTTGAGTGTTCCAAAATAAGTTTCCACCACATTCCATCTTTTACTATTATAAGAGAACTCTATGACCATTGCAGTAACACCAAAATAAGACTCCAGCAAAAAGCCATATTAGTTATGAACCATTGTAACTTCTCTTGTTCTTTTTTTGACAACAAGACTAACCACTCTTTGTTCTTTTTTTGACAAGAAGACTTTGGCAGAGAAAACAAAAGTCAGAATGAAATCTCCCTTCAACATTAACACCATACAAAGTCCTACTCTGTCTCTTGAGCCCCCAACTCAACAACCATAGCAGTCACTGTCTTCTGATGAGCATGCTTAGGTTAGGTAGCAACATGACAAATCACATTCTCCAGAAATATCTTTAGCACCCCACAAGTCTCCTTGTAGATGAGCCCATTGAAAGGCTTCACTCTCCCTCTTTGAGCCATGAGCCAAACTTCTAATGTCTGCCTTTCTGATATTCTGTATGTTAGCACGCAGGACCTTGTGATGTCATTTTGCTCCCTTTCCCACCCTTTCAACAACCCGACATTTTAAACCTTTAATTTCTCTGAAATTGGAAGCTTTGTGATCTCAAAGAGTGATGAGGAAGACTGGAATTTCTCAACTATGCCCCACATTAAAAGTCCACAGCAAAATAGCCCTTGTTGTTACCTAGATTACTTACCCTTATTTTCATATCAACAAACAAAATCCACGAAAGCTGACAATAGTTATGTGTGGCATCTTCTCTTATTGACACGATTATTCAAAATCAAGTCAAGTATTTCAAAATCCAAACCCTTTTGAAATAGAAAAAAGAACCTAAAAGCATAAATAGTGGGGGGCATCTTTGCTGGTAATTCCATCTTTTCCAGTTAAAAAGAAAAATATTTGCCAGTCATATGGAATGTTCAACTGAAATCAAGTCTAGATTTCAGTCGTTTATTTCCACTGACCTGCAAGAAACTGAGTTGGCCTATTAGGCAGAATTTGCTATTGGCAGTGCTAGCACGTACCTAGCTTGCATTATGAAATATAGTTGGCTACTCTTCATAATGATATATGCTAGGACAATATGTTTAGATGAGAGTCTGAGCCTAAGGTTATAGAGTTATGGTTAGCAAAGTTTAACCTTGAGGACATGAACACTTGAGCATTCATATGGCTGGGACAATGGAGGTATGTGTAGCTGGAATATGCATTGCATAGTCAATTGACAGAGAAGTAGCGAGAGGAAAGAACTCTGTGCTTGTGAGTGGTTAAGCATGGTCACTAGTAAGGGAAGGAAGACCGCAAGATTTTGTTGACAACATTCTGGATTTGGATCTTCCAGAAGTTTTGGAGGAATATGTTCTGATAGCTAGTCTTTGTCCTCACTCACAATGGTATGCTAGGTCAATGATGAATTAGGTTGTAAAGATGTTGGAGGCTAACTTACTAGTTCCAACTATACCTGAGAGATCAGTTCCTCTCATTACATATCTTGATGACATTGACTGGCCCGTATACAGTAGTTGTCCAGGTAATACATTCACATCCACCGCTTATTCGCTATGCAGTCCAACCTTTAATTCATCATTTTATATTACCAGTAGTTTAAAAAGCAAAAAGTGCAAAGTAACAAGGTTTATTGAGCCTGAAAGTGAAAAATGAAATGCACACGTGAAATTTAGTACTCCCTGTGTGCAATTTGTTCGACACCTTTTCGTTTCACCTTCACATCCTTAATGAGATGCTCCTCTAGAGGTGACAAGATCTGTGTGGACCTGACTAGAAGGGTACTTTTTGGTACTTGATACATATTAAGCTTATGTGTCAAAATGTCACGTACTTTCTAAATTCCATAACCATTTAATGATGTGAAACTACTTCAACAGGGGAAGTAATTCGAGATCCAATTTGCAAATTAAATCAGTAATATTATCGTTGAATATGCAAATTACAACAATGATGATAGAAATCCGACTCCTCAAAGTAAACATTGCAATACAACAACATACCCAGTGTAGTTCCATCCAGAGGGGGAGGGGGGGTCTAGGGAGGATAAAATGTGCGTAGACCTTACATCTAGCTTGGAGGTGATATAGAGAGGCTTTATTTGATGGACCCTTGACTCAAAACAAAAACAATTTAGAAAAAGAGATAATGTTAGTATAGAAGACAATAGAAAATAACAAAAATAATAGATAGTAGGAGAACAATACTGCAACAATAATTTTATAATCGAACTACATGAAACAAATTGTAACATAAATCTCAAAACAAAGAAACTACAAGAGTAGTACTACGCGTATTAGTAAGGGCAACAAGGCAATACACTCCTACCAACATAGATGCACTCCTAGCTATCAACCTTCCACTGTGATTCGTGTCCTCCATACTTTTCTAAGGTCATGTCCTCAGTAAGCTACAACTGCGTCATATCATGTCTAATCACCCCTCTATAATACTTCTTCAGTCTACCTCTGCCTCCTAAATTCATCGATTTCAAAGTTCTCACGCCTTCGCAAGGGGCATCCATGCACCTCATCATCACATGGTAGAATGATCTCAACCTCTCAATTAACAATTATTATTCTGTGTTTTTGCATATTCGGTGTTTATCAATTTCTCCTTGTGTGTATTGATTCTGCATTCAGAGTGTTTCTAATAAATTTTTGCATGATAAAAGGAATACACTTCGACCTGTTAGGGGATATGTAATGGCAAAAAATGTTTGGAGTTAAATTTGATTATTTTATACTGCAGTCTAAGCTAGAGTAGCATAAGGGGCTGGCCACGTAAATGGTAAACCCTTAATTCTGCAGCTGCAGAAACCCTATTTTCTTTACACAAGTAAGTCTCTTTCGCCATGAAATTTCTTATTGATGGTATTTGTGCTTTTGTCTATCTAGGTTGTGTTTGTGTGTCTTGTTTCTTTTTCTTGTGGTTAATTAAGATTTCAAGTTGCAGAACAAGCATAGATGAAACAGACCCAGTTTCTCATGCTGTAGCTTAAGCTGTGTAAACAAAGGATTTAACATTATGGCTGAAGAATTTCAGTCAGTTTCAGAAGCTGGAAAATTTTCTAGCAAAAGAAAGATGGAGCACAGGAAGAAAGGGGGGACGGGAAAGAAGCGAAAGGGTATGCCATTTAGTGAAAAAAGAGTAAAAATAGACAACAAAATGAAGAAGCTTTTCGAGAAGAGAGCAAGAGACTATAACTCTGATAATGAGGATGATAATGATGTGGAGCCTGTCCCAGTAACTAGAGCTAAACGCACATCATATGGTAAAGAGAAACCCAAATCATATGGTAAAGATAAGCCTAAATCATTTGGTAGAAACAAATCCACATCACATCGTAAAGAGGAGGAGGTTTTTGACGAGGAATGGGAAGATGATGGAGAAGAGGATGGCAATGAGGAAATTGAGATTTCCGAAGATGAAGATGGGGAAGTTCAGCCTGGAATTACTAAGTTTATAGATGGTTGTAACACATTCAGATTGGCGTTCAAGAAGATACTAAAGAAGTCTGCTTCTGATGATATACTGGTGAGCAACTTGCTTTCTCCATCATTTTTCAGGCACCTGATTTAATAATGTATTTTAACATCAGGATGGTAATTCCATGTTTCAAAGGAAAACATTATTGGCTAGCCTCTTATTCCCTTTTTTCCCATCAGAGTTTAGGGCTTCAAAATAGTTTTATTTTGTTTTGTTTCTTAATGGGTATCTGGATTTGATCTTGAGATATTAATCTTCTATGAGTGTTTGGGTTTGCTTTTAGGATAAAATAAAGCTTGTTAGAGGAGAAAAACCAAGGAAGTTTTAAAGGAAAATAGATCATTTTGTTTCTTCTTTTGCAAGAAAAATAATTCTTGTTTCCAAAGATAAAACAGACCGTTTCTACCCCTTTTAATCCATGTATTCAATAACTTATGTAAGGTGAATTCTAATGAACTTATAGGTTAAAATCTCTTGAAGCACATACTAACTGCATATGAGAAGTGTTAGGAGAAACTATGTAAATCTGTGGGTTTGATGAACCTAACCTGCAGGGCCCTGTCTTATCAGCACACAAGAAGCTTGTTGCAGAGAAGCTTGCTGAAGAAGATGTAGAACGAAAGGTTAAGGGGGAAGCAAAAAAGGAGAAACACTTGGTAATTCTGTCTGTTTTCATTTACTTGCAAAGTTTTTTTTTTTAGGTGTATTGATGGGTATTGTTCTATAAACTTTGACATCGGTGTAAAAGATAAGAGAGAAGGGACACGTGAAACCTGCAAATTTCTTGGACTCCCATGAAAAGGCTCTGATAGGAGTT
>JAOTQR010000011.1:14742081-14762931 GCA_025774065.1 Solanum ossicruentum | reverse complement strand
GAAACTCTGCCGAAATTTCGGTAGAATTCTAGGTTATGACTACAATGGAATCCGACTTAGTATGTGATTACGTGCTCATGTCAGGCACTGGTCACGACCCCAGGGAGGGGTGTGACAATGGTAGTAGCATAAGTGGCGTATACATCTCAAAACCATTCACAAGGAGTCAAGCAAAAGATTTTCAAGACCTGTAAGAAATGTTTGTGGGTCAATATAGGTATAATAAACTATAACTACATACAACTAAAAATGCTCCCAGACATAGCTCCTGATAAAATTTAAATTTTCCTCTGACAACCTCTCTCCCTCCTCACCAAGGACCATAGGAAATCCTAGCCCTCTTTACTTCCTACTCTCTCTCCTTTATTTCTTTCTCTCTTTCCATCTTCCCTTAAAATAGAGAACACCATATATTTTCCAGTAGGATTCAAGTCATACGATCTAGAAAGGATATCAGGAACAATAGGAGTATGGTACAAATGGACAGAAAGAAGCAGAAGCAAGATTTCCAAGACTTCCTTTAACAAAAGGTCGATAGAATGGATAGTCCAGATCTTGAAAGAAGCATCTAAGACCAAAGGAAATGTTGTTCATAGATGGAAGAAAACAACAAATTTATCTGAAATTTTCATATCATGCAACTACAACAAGTTTGGACGGTACACCACTTCGATAAATGTACGGAGAAGAAAAAGAGCAGTTCTTATCATACCAGAGCTGATGACAAACTAGGGGTGGAGAGATATTGCAGAAAAGGTTGCTAGATTCCTTAGTAGCCATGAGAAGATGAACAAACTAGAGCAACATGGGCAATCGGATAGCAATATCCCATATGCAGAGGTGGTCAAGAACTTCAAATGGGAAAGCAGAGATGGGGAAAGAAACACAGACAGACTTCTTATTCAAAAGTGGAGGAGTCATCAGCATTAATTACTCTTTAATAAATCAAAACGAGGTATTGAAAAGGAGACTAGTGGGTGCTTTCAATACCTCTGCAACCCTAGTTGAGGTCAAAAGGTGGTGCAACAACAATTGGAAACAAGCCCATGGTCTAAACATTTATGAGATGGGGAATGGTCTCTTCTTATTGGAATTCTCTTCTAAATTCATAGTAGAGTAGGACATGGAAGGAGAATGGATCCGGAAGAAAAGCCCAATAAGCCTAAGTTGGTGGAGCCCTGCCATGGGAACATCAGAATCATCAAACAAACCCAAAACGACTAGGGTTGGGATTGTCCGTCTTCCACTCCATCTCTGGTCCTAAAGAATCTTCAAGATCATCGAGGAATATTGCGGTGACTGGGTAGAAACAGAGGAAGAAACTATGCTACGGAATTACATCAAATGGGCTAGAATCAAGGTTCATAGTGATGAAAGTAATATTCTAAAGGAGATATTGATTGAAAATAAAGGGACCTTATTCACGATGCAACTTTAGGTAGAAGCTTCGGCAAGGATAACTTTCTGAGCAGATGGGCAGACCAAATCTTTAACCCAATAGGTCATACAAGAAAATCCACTGGGCAAAGGGAAGTGTGATACTAAAAAGTTACAAAGGAAGGAAAAAGTGCCAGGGATATGTGAAGAATCATATGGGTCAACCTGGATGCTTGGGGACCACATAATGGATTTATTGAAAAGAGACATACAAGCTAAAATATCAGGCAAAAATTGTTTTGGGGCCTATAACCACTTTCGACCCAAGACAAAAAGGGAACTCTGAAACCCTTGTGGGTTTAAATGTAAATGCTCAAGAGGACCAAATTAAAGAAATAAATGGGCTTTCAACTATTAAGTTTTTAGCTTCTCAGTTTATAAATGCAATCAAAGCATGGGAAAAATCTGCAGAGGAAATTACGAAGGAGAAAATAGAAGGAGGAAGAGCAGTAAGGGAGAATAAAGACATGCAAACCCTAAAACCAAAACAGATTATTGAATTGGGTCGCACGAGTGATCATTCTGAAGAAGAGATTACGACTAAAGATCTAAACTAGACAAAACTGTAGCTGCAACAAACCCCTAATACCGAACCATTGCCATGCGAAATATGGAAGAGGAAGATTTGGCCGAGATAGAGGCTTCAAATTGGGTCAACTCACATATATTGGAGCTAAGCAACACGTATGGGGTAAAATTGAAAGATTTGAAAAGGATAAACTTGAATTACTCATGAGAATTGATGAAAGGAAAACAGAGCTTGATAACAAGAAATAGGGGAAGAATGTTACTACCCTTAAAAGCAGGGGCAGAGGTAAGAATGAATTGAAGAAGCTTCAGTCTAGTCTCAACAAAGTGGTTGAAGGTGTTAGAAACAGGGGGGAGTTCTTAATTTGTCCTTTAAATGAATATTAAACTGATCTCATGGAACATGAGGGGTCTTAATAACAACACCAATAAGAACCTAGTTAAGATATGCTTACAAAAATAGAAAGCGAGTATGATCTTTCTACGGGAAACCAAGATGAACAAAGGAATTGAGGGATTGCATATCAGTTATGGCCTTGGAGATGGATGAGACTTGGATTCATTGAGGCAGATGGAAGCAAGGGGGGATTATTTTGGACAGGCACTAAAGTGGAGGAAGGGACCTATTCAATCACTTATAAATTTGAGTCTACACACAACTATTTTTCCTTGTATTTCACTGGAGTCTATGCACCACATAGAAGATATGAGAAGTTAGAGTGTTGGGAAAAGATAGCTGTTATGAAGGAGTTGTGTGGAAGACCTTGGGTCACAAGAGAAACATGCTGGAAAGAAGGGGATGCAACAGAGTCACAAATATCATGAATTATTTCTCTAGATGGATTGAAGACTTAGAGCTATATGACCCTTGTCTTATATGGGGAAAATTTACTTGGTTCAGGGGAGACAACCATCAAAGTGAAGCTAGACTAGATAGATTCTTATACTCTATGGAGTGGGAAGAGAACTTTAAAAGTATCAAGTAAAATATTCTCCCCAGAGCAGGGTCTGATCATAATCCTCCTTATTTCAAATTTGAAAATTGGTGGCTTAAGGTTGATGCCTTCAACAATATAGTGCAGGAGTGGTGGAGCAGCTTTGTGGTAGAAGGGTGCCCAGATTATAAGCTCAAAAGTAAACTAAAGATGCTCAAACAAAAGCTATGAGAATGGAGCAAGAAGAACTTTTTTGATCTAGCTCACAGAAAAAACTATCTGCTTGAAGAATTAGCTGAACTGGACAGAACTCAAAATGATAGAACACTGCAGGAAGAGGAAATGATGATAAGAGCAACAATCCTTGCAGAACTAGAAATACTGGCCAAGCAAGAAGAAGACAGATGGAGACAAAAATTAAGAGTATTGTGGTTGAAACAAGGCGATAAGGATACAAAGTTCTATCAAAGGTTAGCAACTGCTCACAGGAGATACAACATAATTGACAGACTGGTGGTAAGGGGGGAGGAGATATAGGATCATGTAGAAAATAAAGAAGCCATGATAGACTTCTATGTCAGACTCTACTCAGAAACTGAAATTTGGAGGCCTTCTTTTGATTTTGTAGATGTCCAATGGTCACTTCAGAAGAAAATGAAAGGCTACGAAGACCATTTACAGAAGAGGAGGTGCTATCCATCATCAACCAGTGTGATAGGGATAAAGCACCTGGCCCTAATGGCGTCGCTATGGATTTCTTTAAGAAATATTGGGATATTCTGAGACAAGACTTTATATAGAGTATTCAAAATTTCAACCAGAGGAATGAGTTTGAGAAGTCATTTAATGCTACATTCATAACTTTAATCCTTAAGAAACCTGGTACAGTTGAGCTAAAAGACTTCAGAGCTATCAGTTTGATAGGAGCTGTTTATAAAATCATCTCCAAGTTGATGATTGAGAGAATGAAGACAGTGATAGGTAAATTGGTTGATGAACACCAAATGGCTTTCCTGAGAGGTAGGAAAATAATGGATGCAGCACTGTTGGCAAATGAATTAGTAGACTCCAGGACAAAACAGAAGAAACTAGCGATTTTATGCAAGCTAGACATTGAAAATGCCTATGACCATGTCAATTGGAATTTCCTCCTAAAAATTCTAAAGGACATGGGTTTTTGGTAGTAAATAGATTGGCTGGATCAAATACTGCATCTCAAGTGTGAAGTTTTCTCTACTCATAAATGTAAACACCGAAGGATCCTTCCTATCTAAGAGAGGTCTTAGACAGGGAGACCTTATGTCTCCTTTCCTATTCTTAATAGCCATGGAGGAACTGAATTATATGCTCAAGAAGGCAAAGAATAATGGGTGGGTGAGAGGATTTGGTGTACTTGCGGGAAGAGGAGAAGAGGTGGAGATCACACACCTATTCTATGTTGATGATGCTTTTATATTTTTTGGGGCGGAGGATGTACAAATTAGATAGATAAGGGCTATTCTTACTATATTCGAGGGCCTTTCAGGCCTCCATGTCAACTGGTCGAATAGTCGACTCTTTCCTATCAACCAAGTAGAAAATCTACTTGTACTAGCTAAGACATTGGGCTGCTAGATAGATGCACTACCAACAAAGTATCTGGGACTACCTCTGGGTGCCAAGAACAAAGCGCTAGAAGTGTGGAATATGGTGTTGGAGAGATGTGAGAAGAGACTAACTAGATGGAAAAGCCAATATTTGTCACTGAGTGGTAGGGTAGCCCTCATCAAGTCAGTATGGGATGGATTGCCTACTTATGTGATGAGCCTATTTCCTATCCCAAAGAGCATTGAGAAGAAAATAAATAGGCTTAGAAAATCCTTTCTGTGGCAAGGCAATAAGGAAAAAGAAGGTTAGAACTTGGTGAAATGAGATACTCTCACGCTTAGCAAAAAACAAGGAGGCTTAGGAATCAAGAACCTAAGTTTCTAGAACAGTTGTCTGCTCCAAAATAGCTATGGAGATTTTGCATTGAATATAGAGCTTTATGGAGGAGATTTATAGTAGGAAAGTATGATATTATTAACCAATGGACAACTGAAGAGGTTATGGGCACATTTGGATGTAGTCTCTGGAAGATCATCAGAAGACTATGGCACATTTCTAAAACAACATATGCATTCTTGTTGGGGATGGAATGGAGACAGAGTTTTGGAATGAAGTATGGATAGGATAGGACAGTTTGAGAAACATATTCCCTCAACTATACACATTGAGTCTGCAGAAACATGATAAGGTAGCAGAAATATAGAGTCAACATGGGCGGAATCTACTATTTAGAAGAGCATTGAATGATTGGGAAATTGAGGAGGTTGATATGCTATTAGGGGCACTTAATAATTTTCCATGTACTTCCCAAAGGTTTGATTAGCCAATATGGAAGATACACAACAAAGGTGTATATACTGTGAAGTCATGCTACTGGAAGATGAACCATAATGTCTGTCTAACTGATAGATGGCCCTGGAAACTTCTTTGGAAGGTGAATTGTCCAAAGAAGGTCTCATGTTTTTCTTGGCTACTAATCAGGAAGGCATGTCTCACCTATGAGGCCTTATAGAAAAAAGGCATGCAAATTTGTTCAAGGTGTTTTATGTGTGAACAGGAAGTGAAGTGAACAACCATCTATTCATACATTGTCAAATAGTTTTTAGCTTGTGGAATATGTTTTTATGCATTTTGGGAGTTAGTTGGGTGATGCCAAAGATTATTTTGGAGCTCTTAAACAGCCCGCCAGGAATTGGGAGTAGAGGTAAAAAGGAAGAATGGTGGAAGATCATCCCAACATGCATCTGGTGGTCCATATAGAAGGAAAGAAATACTAAGTGCTTCGAAGAATAGAAAATTACTTTTCAGAGGATTAAAGCAAACTATATTAGTCTTATGTTTTTTTGGTGTAAACAAGATCTGGTAGGGGAGGTGGCAGAAGTAATTGAATTCCTATGAAACTTGTAATTTGTTTACCCTTATGGGGGTGTGCCCATCACAATATGGGATGTAAGTTTCCAAGTCGTCATCTTGTTGATGATGAATTTTTGTGAATACAAAGTTATCCTTATTTTTTAAAAAAAAAAAGAAAGAAAAAAGAAGCAATGTTTATGAACAAGAAAAAGCATTAGAAGAGCTTGAGGAATGCTAGAGAAGGACATGCAATATATGGAAGATCTATAAAAATGAGGAGAAAGAAGAAAGAGATATGTGTGCAAATGATAATTTTAAAAATTCAAGAATTCACAAAAGAAGACAATCAACAAGGCCCTTATCTTATAAAGGGTAAAATTGTAAAGCAAGTGTCTTATTTATCTCCTTAATATAAATAGTAGTCTTTTATCAGTTTGAAGATTTAGATTATAATGAATATTGAACTCTCAACATATAGTTTCCACTATAAATCTAGACTTTAATAGACTTTTGATAATCTTAGTCAAGAAAAGCAGTTGATAGATTTCAATTGGTCGATGGGTTTTCGTTCAAAGATGAACGAGCTTGCTTGTGTGCCCAAGAGCTCATGGAGAGAGTTGTTTATCAAAGACGGAGGCTCACAATGATAGTTTGATGGCTTTGGGGTACCCAAACACTTGACATTCTTAAGGAGCAATTCTTTTGACCCAAGTTGAAGCGTGATGTGAAGCAGATTTGTGGATTATGTCTAGATCATAAGCAAGACAAATTCGCGACTTGGCCCTAAGGTAAGTATTCTCCTCTTCCTGCTCCTAGTGGTCCATATATGGACATATCTATAAATTGTGTTGGGACTTTCTAAGACTAAAAGAGGACATGATAGCATATTTATAGTAGTGGATAAGTTTTTCAAAATGACTCATTTCATTTCATGCTATAAATATAATTATACATCTCGTGTAGCGTATTCAGTTGACATCGATGTGCTTAATTGCAGGGAGTCACTCAAACCATTGTTAATGATAGCCTGATAGGAATTTCAAATTTCTCAGTCATTTTTGGAAGAACCCATGAGATATACTTGATACCAAACTTATGTTCTCTACTTCTTGTCACCTTCAAACGGATGAACAAATCGAAATAGTTGAACAAACTCTTGGAACACATGCTTCGATGCATGATTTGAGCAATCCCAACTACTTAGGAAGACCATTTATCCTTGATTGAATTTTCATATAGCCGATCTTTTCACTCGTCTATTGAAATCACTATTTAAAGCGTGTTATGGCTTTAAACCTTTATTTTTATTAATTATGACTCATTTGTCTAGCAATGTTAATGTAAGCCGATACCAAGAAAAAGGCAAAGGAGATGATGAACATTCATGCCAATGTTAAAGAGGCTATAAAAAAAATAATTTAAAGGTGGACATTTGAAAGAATTATAGGACAAAGGAAGTGATTTTCAACTCGAATGATTGGATGTGGATACATTTTCAAAATGAGAGGTTTCCACTAGTTTGGAAAGGAAAGCTAAGCCCAAGAGGAGATGAACTTTTCAAAGTACTCAATCAAATCAATGACAACACCTACATGCTTAACTTACCAAGTGAGTATATAGTGGTGATTTATTTCCTCGTGTTGCAGGTGAACCTTTGTATTCAGCGACAAACACTTTTCAAGAAGGGAAGGATGACAACAAAGGAAGCTCATATGATACTAACATGAGTGACGTGTACCTCTATAGACCATTCACAAGGAGTCAAGCGAAAGATCTCCAAGACCTATAAGCAATGTTCATGAAAAAGAAATCACTAGAAAAGTGTGAGGGTCACCACAGAAAGACATATAATGTATAGTTTCCTCTTAATGAGTAATTAGGCAAAACTCTTGGAATGTTAGTTAACTTCTTTGTTTGATTAATTAAGGTATTACCCACTTGTGATTCTTAGCTTCTTTTGGTTTGTCTTGCTACAATTTTGTTTAGCTATTGAAATCAATTGGAAGGCAAGGGTTTTAATCCCTGCTTGCCCATAAATTCAATAGCTTGAATCTAAATCCATATGTTTTTATTTCTTTTCCTTATTTGATTCTAATCAGTGGGTAGGAAAAAGTACTTTTTTCGTATGAAATAAAATTATTTTTTAAAAATAATTTAGTGATGGAGTGAAATAAGGGTGGTAGAGAATGGAGCATTACTTTAACTATGATTTAATATTTCTTAGCTTTAGAGGTTAAAATGAGTAGAACTATTTTACCCATATTTTACATTTCAATCCACATTTAATACATTCAAATTCAATCCAATCCACTCATATCCAATCCAATTCACTCATTTCTCATCCCGAATGGTCGACACTTAGCAAACCAGACAGAGCAGAACCAAATAAAAGTGCTGCCACCAAGTTCACACTAAATAACATGCCGAGCAATCGTAACGATATTGGCCTTTTTTCGAAAAAAAAAGTCGAAATGAAAGTTATAAAATGAGAGTACACTCACTTATCTAGGAGGCATAGTACATTAAATGTGTCCTTAATCTTGGTCTTAATTTACATCTATGTCTCAATCTTTGGTTGTGTGCGAACAAACATGTAAACTTGTATAAAGTTAAATAATTAGACACATTCTACATAACATAATACAAATCAGTTTGAGTGTATTTTACACGAATTGTCATATAGAATGTATCTACTTGTTTAACTTTGTACAAGTTCAAAATCTACTACTGCACTCCCAAAGTGGGAAGATATAAATATTAACTAATGTCAAGTTAAAAGAACGATTTTATGTATTATGTCTGCCTAGAAAGATTAGAGTACAAAAGACCCCACTGGGGTGGGCAAGGGGAATGCACATCCTGCTTCTACCAAAATTTCAGAATGTTGTTATTGCTTGTAGAGGTATCTGGTAGAATGTTGTTATTGCTTGTAGAGGTATCACAATAGACATTAATATATTGCCATAACAAAAGTTACAGGATTGTGACACTTGCTAATTTGATTACTGGCAGAAGAGTGGTTATGCATCATGATTTACAATTCTCCACACAATTTGTGGTAAAATTATTCTCTTGGATGTTCCTAATTACTAGTAACAAGTAACAACTACAAAGTACCTGCAAAATGAAATTAAAAAAAATGTCAAAATCAACAAAATACACAAAATCAGTGCATCGGTGATATAGAAATCTCGGACATGCATTTCAGCTCAAACAAAATGTTACTTGAAAAAACAAAAATAACCAGACCCAACAAAGTTTTCCATATTTGATTTTTCCAAAGTCCCACTAGTAGCCATAAGATTCCTTCCTAAAGCATGATCTTACAGAAGGTACAAAAGTCTTAAAAAGATTTAACCCTTCCAAGGACCATCTGATGAATACACGCAATTAATGATAACAATACTAAGAAGCAATATTCTCTTTGATTTCATTGTCTTGTCCTTTATACCTTTATGCAGTAAAAAAGCAGTAACATTCTATTTCGCTTTAACCCGCCAAGCTCTGAATGTATTTGTAGCACCTTCAAGGATATTGTTGACGAAATCCAGATTGTACCAAGGCCGTAACCTCGTAGTCAAGCTCCAAAACTTCAAAGGTTACAAGGGTTATTCATAAAGACGGAGGTCCTTACACTTGTGTTGATGGCAAAGAAAGGATTCCATGCCTTAGCGATAGCTTGGAAAGGTGAAAAGAAGCAAGGGAAGAATCTAGCACAATTGGCGAGGAGCCCATCAGCTATACGCCAAATGGGCTCGGCGAGGACTATGAGGTCACCTAATCTTCGAGAAATTAGGCTTCAGGATGGAATCAGTCAGCGAGGAAGGAAGCGATCAGTGTTTCACATAATCAACTAGGCCATAGCAATCCAAATCGCATACTTGCATTTTCGGGTCATTTTGGGTCTTTTTGTAATTAAGTTACGTAAGACTATTATAGCTGCTAGCTTCTTATATTTTAGCAGACTACTTTGAATATTGATATTATGAAACTCTTGTATGAGTGCTGAGAGCTTGGTACAAACTTTTGTTGAACTTTGCTAAGAAACGTTGGTTGGGAGGTGAATTCAATTTCCCTGAAGGTCATTGTAAGCTATCGTAAGATCAAAGGATTGAGGTCTTAAAGTTTAATATACCTTTTGGTTGCATTTTGTTTCCTTTTTGTGTGTCCTTCTATCTTTGATTTCTTGTCTTTTTTAATTCCGCATTTAGCCTGTAAGTCATACTGAAAATTACATCAACTGTTGGGAAGGAGAAGTCAAAAGTTTGTAACTTATCGACATAAGTTTCAAACATTACTTGTCCGAGTCATTACACTTGGTACAGTGTGCATCCATGCAAAAACCTATGTCTCAAGCCTAATACAGGCCTAAAAGTGAAGTGCAATTCAATCGTCCTAACCAAGCCACAATTTGGTATTATATAATTATGAATAGAAAAATTGAAAAGTTAACTTAAATGTCCCTGAGTGTCATTCTGTTTGGGCACCAAACTAAAATGTATGCCCAGTATGCTTGATTAAATTGTCATGAGCAATTTTTTAATTTTGACCTAACTGATCCATGCAATCCATGAATAAAGATGCCAAAGAAAGAGACTGAGAAGAGTAAAAACAATGTGAGTATCAGAGAAAAATCAAGCAAACTGTTGTGATATGGAATAATCCAAATTTTGGAAGGACGTGACAAGACTGACAACCATCACCTCACTCTCCCACCAGTCCCCAAAATAGGCAGAATGCTTCTTCTGGGACTATTGAAGAGAACGGCAGAAGAGACAGCTATACAGTGGCAGATAATTTGACTTCTTAAGATCCAATGTTGATGACATGATCCAACCAACTGATCAGAAAAGGTGCAAATGATGGTATGCAAGAAGGAACCAAGTCAAAGGAGCAAATGCTGTTATTTTTTCTGTCGGATGAAGAAGAATGACAAAGAAGACACTTACACTTTGTTTGGATGGTTATTATGTATTATTTCATAATGTATTGTGTTGTAATGTACTGTATTGTGTCGTACTATATTATATCAATGAAAACAATGTTTAAATAGATTGTTATTGCTCTCTGTTGTTACATAATGTCAAATATCCATAATTTGAATGATAAATCTACAAGAAATTGTTGGGTATGTGGTAGATACCATGAAAAGATAGGGTGAATGATAAAATAGAATTATTAAATAATAAAGAAAGTTTTAAAAAAAAAAAAAAAGAAGAAGAAGATATTAAAGTAACGACGTAACAACACCAACTCGATCTTTAGATAAAATGGGTCTTTTCGTTGTTACCTAACAATGGAATTAAACGATACAATACAATGGAATTTAAGTGACAATCAAAACAAACATTGCATTTAAACTAACAATACAATACAACACAACGGGTAACAACAATCATTTGGTAGAGTGCATTAGAAAAACTATTGCATGCATTAGCTTTATGTATTATCAGTATCTTGTTTGGAACATGTTTTTAGTGTATTGAGGTGTGTATTACTAATACGATTTCCATGTATTAGTAATACACAGGGTTTCAACACATGCATTACAAATGCTTGTCAAAACATTTCCCATTTCCCAAAGCTAACGAGTGTAGAGGGTATTTTTGTAAACAAATATATTTTTATAGAAGTTATAAGTACTATTATTTCTAATACATCAAACCAAACAATGTATAAGAAATAATGTCAGTGTAACTAATACATTTCTAATACATCAAACCAAACAATGTATAAGAAATAATGTCAGCACAACTAATACCAGCATTTATTAATGGAAGCATTACTAATATACCTTATTCAGGATTATTCTTACCAAACGACCCCCAACAGGGATATTAAATTTTGCTTACCTATGAGAAGTCACTGCAAAGAAGTAGATCTGTTGAAGACCCTGCAAAACAAGGAAGTTACATGCACAAACTCCCTTAGACTTCAAGGGAAAGAACTTTATTCAAGTTCCATGTTCATTTTTCAGATTAGGTATCCTTATTATGAAATAGTTTAACTTGCTTAATGTGGGAAGCCTGCATGCCTAGCGATCTAGCTTAGCAAACTTTTAGAAACTTAACTTTTCTGGGATAAAAATCTCATGTCATACCCATCATAAACTACCCTCGAAGGAAAATCTTACCGAATCTTATAGACTTGCACAACCTGGCTAGTTTATTCTTCGTGTTTTTGGTAAATATATATATGGGACACTTCAACCCATAATTGATTTTGGCATTTCAGTGTAAATTCCTGCTAAGAATGTATATGCAACTAAGCAGTCCTAGTAACAGGCAATTGTGCTAGAAAACTGTCACAACCACCCTCAAGCTGGTGTAACCTCCTTCATAGGTTATTTTAGCCAAATTCTAGGATTCTACTCATGAATCTGTACCAAGATATTGCCTACAATTCTAGGAAATTTTTGTTTTTGTATAACTGACAAAGACAGACTAACGAAAATATTACTCGAACATGTTAATGCTTATATAACTTCGAAAGTCATGGACGGATTGTGAATATATTTATGATGAAAGTGGATGATTAAATCATAAAAAAGAGGAAAGGAAGGAAATAGACGCAGCTGACATGGACATTTATGGTAGCTATAGAGCAAGTATAAAATCCTATGCTAAAATATTCCCTCGCACAACAATTGGAAATTTAAAATAGAAGGTTTTCCCACTAAGCGGGTCCAGGACAAAGAGAGCAACTATTTGCATTAAAAGAAAAACCTCTTCATCCTTGCAATGAGCAACCAAAACTGCAACTCTCGTGGCTTGCGGTAGTTCTTCAGCGGTCATTGGCCAAGAATCCATTTCAATGCCAATCAAGGAAAGTTTGGACCTATATTTTGTGTTGGTTGGGATAATACTTGTATTAATACCATTACACTTGTGGATTGACTAGATTATATCAACATGAAGGATCTTTACAAAATCCCTGAAGTTGAAATTTTGGGTCTTTTTCAACAAGGATTATTTCTACACTTTTCAACAATATGTGTAAGCTATTTATGAGTATTTATGGTTGTGAAAGATAAGATTGAGTTGGGTTGTGGTTGGGTAACCATAGAAGAAAAACTCTAACTAAATATGTGTAAGGACCTGGGCCTTGGGAGGCCTTAATGTTACTTAAAAATCGATTTCCAAAAGTTTTTGGCCTGGGGTGCTCACCAAGGAGCACACCATGGCTCGTGGTGAGTAGAAGGCCACTTGGAGCTAGTTCCAGCTTGCCTTGACGATTTCTTGAAGTTTGGCCAAGGATCCCCTTTAAAGAATCCTTCACAGCCCGTGGTGCACTCCATGGACCACTGCTTAAAGAAGAAGACCAAGCATGCCAAGCTACTTCCTCTGGTTTCCTGATTATACATGCCAAGCTACTCACATTCAGTAGATTAGTTTCAAAAAATTTGCTATCGCCTATACACCAACTTTTTGCAGCTTCCATTAGTCATAGGTCCTCATTAACAAAGGATAGAAATATCACATTCTTGAATACAGTAAGCATCAATAAGTATAGTCAACCGTAGATGCAGACTTGATGCACAATTGAAAAAGCACAAGGATATGTTTCAATAATGGGGCAAAAAGATGCTCATTTTCAGAAGCAGAAAATGCTAGTACTTCATCTATCCACAGAGGCTAGAAGTAATTTACAGCAGGTTAATTGCAAGACATAGTAATCATAACCAATAAGACCACAAAGAGAATCCACATATATCAAAAGTTTTAAAAGAAAAACATCACATAGAATGTACAGTCAGCATTACAATGGGAAGCCAAAAGACATGAGTAATAAGTCTGCAAAAAACAATCTAGCATACCTTAACACTGCTTAAAGAAGAAAGTCATCCCCTTAGCCACCAGTGATGTTACCACTCCCACCTACTTCATCTTCACTACCACTTTCCAGCTGCCAATTCGGCCAACTTGATACAGTCTCCACACTATTAGCCCTTGCAACAACCCCTACTCCTTGACCCGCCTGGCCAATCTGTGTAGGCGAAAGCAGAAACTCCAAACTGTCACCCCTAGTTGTATCCTCCCTGTCCAGCTGATGCCTCCTCGCAACACGTCTAAGTGTGCGCCTGAACCCAAACAAATCCTCTTGCTCATCCAGCAACTCTTCCAACCTCATTGCCGCAACAAAATTGTGACGTCTACGGCAAACCTCATCTTCCTCCGTCGGTAACTGAAACCTACAAACTGGACAGGAATTGTTCATTTCTAGCCATGGTAAAATACAATCAGAATGATACATGTGTTTGCAGGGCAACATTTTAACTTGCATGTCTAGTAAAAACTGTTCTTTGCAAACCGGACAAGGAATAGCCGGATCGTTCTCAAGCATGGAAGGGCTAATTTGAAGTACTTCAAGTGCTGCCACAGCTGATCTGGAAGCCGAGTTGTTGTGAGGATTGTCGTTAGTGGTGGTGAGATGGCGAATTAGACGGTGGAGATAGGGACTATTGAGGAGGAAGTTGTCGTCGGAGGGAGTGAAAGTGGTGGGGGAGTCAATGTCAGAGTTAGGGTTAGGTTGATCTGCAAATTGGGGAAGAAGGGTAGGGGTAATAGAGTCCATATGCTCGAGGAAATCGGAATGGCAGTGAGGGCAACGAGGATTAGTGGAGGGTGGGTGGAGGAGGAAGACACTCATGTCGCATTCGTGACACCAGAAAGTGTGGTGGCGCCGTGCCGGATTCGCGATGGTGGTGGTCGACATTTAGTGCGATGGAATATTAGTGCGCTTTTTTTATGACGTGAAAGACAAAAGAGACGCGTTTGTTTTTTGTGTTCATCAGAGGAAGAAACGGAAAGGAAAATACAACAGACACTGGGTAACAAAAAACCAAGTGTTGGGAATTTTAGAGTAACATGAGTTTTAAAATTGAGTGTTGGTGATAATTTCATAATTTGTATTTACTTCCTTTCTATCGTTTTAACTATTATTGATTTTAATTTTGAAGTTAAATTATATAAATTTTGATTAATATTTTAATATATATTTTTTCAATATATTGATGTAAAAAATTTGGAATCAATGATATTCTTCTATATAGTTTTGAATCTTTAAATTTTTATTTTAAATATCAAATTAATTTAATCTAATTTAATTTTAAAAATTAATCAAATTAACTTTTGATTTGTACAACATATTAATTGGGATAAGGGAGTAAGGAGTTTTGATCACTTTTTTAATAAGTCCGCCAATTTTTTTTCTTTACACTTTGACCCAATATTATGTGAAAACCTAATGATAAAAATGAAAAAAAAAAAATTGTGTCACTTCTTCTAACTACCTTATTCATGTGTTTTTTCTCCTTTTCTTCATATTCACGCGTTTCCTCCTTCTCCTCCTTCTTCTTCTTTTTCTGTATATTGTGTTATTGGTGTTATTATTGCTCTTGTGGTTGTTATTGTGTTGGAAAGAAGATAGAAAGCGATGCACCTTTTTTCTTTTTTTTTTTGAAAAAAATTAAACTCTTTCGATTTAAAAGTAAATTTTGTTAGTGTATCATTGGACATTGTTAAAGATATGATTTTTGATTATTTAAGTAAGTGAATATTATTGTTTTTATATATCACAGTTATTGGTACGTTTTATGAGTAAGTTCTTTCTTTTTAAATCATTATTGTAATAATCTATGAGTTAGAAAGTCAGAATAAGACGGAAAATGCAGGAAACTGCACTACTGCAAGTTTCACGAGCCCTGACTATGACTCGTAGATTGATTACGGGTCGTAGTAAAAAATTTTCTACAAAATTTGATGAGCTATGAGATGTGTTCTACGAGTCGTAATTTGATCCACGACTAGTAGACAATGGTCATGCATGGAGGTCAAAAATTGGAAACAAAAGAGGGGTCTCGGTACTTTATTTACGAATGAACAGGACGAGCACGTAAAAGAAAATATGGGTCGTAGTTGGGCTTCATAGAATATCCCAACATTTGAAAAAAAATTATGAGAAAAAAGGTAGTCTACGAAATGAGTTCTACGACCCGTATAAGATTGTATAAGTCATCCGCTAATAGGTTTGGAGATAGAATCTCATAAGATGAATATTTGGATAAGTGTGAGAGGTTTCTATGGGCCGTAAAAGAAAGGACATACTTGTTGAACAAGGTCGAGATAGAGATCCTATAAGTATGATTTTTTATCTAGAATCTGTGAAAGGGTATCCATGACCCATAGATGGGTCTCTAAACCTTGTTCAACATTTTTTGATGAAGATTATTCTCGACTTCTACATTTTTAACTCCTAGACTATCTTGTTTTGCCCCTATTTCTATTCTGTAATTATTTTTGCACTATTATTTTCACCCCAATCACAAATATTTTCTCCAGTTTCACAAAATCTCCTAAGTCTACTTCTTCGAATTTCTCTCAAGCTCAAGGAAGATCAATCTAGCATTTCCTACAAATTCCTCCATCAAATTTTAGATTTCAAGTTAGATTACTACCTTAAGATATGTTGGTATTAATCCATAGGTCCTTTTCAACTATGAAGCCTAAACAATTCTCAACTTTTGCTACTAATTTCAAGTGTGAATATTCATAGATTTTAATGATTCTTCATCCAATTGCATGAATTATGTTTCTTAGGACCTGGACGTTGTACAACTTTATTGAAGCTTGAAAATTTCAATTTAAGGAAGGTTTGCACCAAGGTGATGCTCCATAGGAGCCTTCAAGGTCCGTATGAGGTCACACGACCTATGTGGAGCCCCCATAAAGTGACCCTTGGCCTATGGAGGTCTGTTGGCCCTAAAGAGTGGAGTTTTAATCTAAGACACACCACACTTAGACCCCTCATGATCCATATGACACTTTACGGACTGTGTGGTGGCCTTGGCTTGAAATCCAATAATCTTAGGACCAAGTGTAGTGTCACGGCCAACTACAAGGCCCGTGTGAAGTGACACGGCCCATGTGACCACATGTATAGCTTCTGAAGTGAATTTTTTGTAAGTATGGAATCACTGCTCATAACTTCGTTGTGGGGATTTTTCTAAGAGGAGGGGTACAGGCAGTGTCACAGCCTGTGTGACACTACACGACCTATGTAGTCTCCCATGAGGATGATTTCATCAAAAATTCTAAGTATGGGATTATCGTTTCGGACTTTCATCAAGTGAAACTCTTTCTAAGTGTTGGTTCATGGACGAGTATACGATCCCTATGGTGTCTCGGACCATATAGCCTCCCTTGAGACTATGTTATTCAATTTTTTCAACTTGTTTCATTAATGGTGTTTTCTTAATTATGATTTATTTTAAGGGTCTCTTATGACTTCCTATGCTACCTAAAGGCTTCCTAATGATCTAAACTTTATTCCTATCATTCAAATTCATTCCTTACATTAGAAAATTCTCTCAAGACTCTTTCGAGGAACTCTTGTGGATTTTAAGCTTGGGGATCAAGAGAAGGCTCTGATGTGCTACCTAAATACAATACTTATGATGCTTAAAACTTGCAATTTTGTATGTTCTCATTGTGATATTAGTGGGTATTATGTGTTATTGTGTTTATATTTGCAGGATTAACGGTTGGCCGTGATTTTGGGGAAAATTGCAGAAGTTACTCGTTTTATACGAGACCCTCTACGGGTCATAGATAATTTTACAGGCCATAGGAAGGTTTCGTGAAGATTTCTTTTCTGACGTTTATTCTACGAACATGCAGATGATACATAAAGGAGTTCACGAGTCGTAGAAGAGGATTCGTACCCTGAGGATCAGAGAATTGGACTTACAAGTATGTCATCAGATGAAACCCCCTTTATGGGTCGTAAATCACTTTACGAGTCATAGAGGGGTGTCGTAGAGTTGAAGTCCAAAATTTCAGCAATTGAGTACGAGAACCCGATTATGGGCCGCAAAAGTCAATACAGGTCGTAAATTACCTTTCATATGGCGTGCCGACTAGTTCTCTTATTTTGTTTAGGACTTGAATATTAATTATTATAAATAGCTTTTTTTAGGTTACTTTTCATAAGTTTTCGCCTAGTACCCATAGAACTCAATATTTTGAGTGAGAATATTGTAAGATCATATTGGAGAGTGAAACGACCCAAAAACGCCCTAAAAATGTGCTTCGGAAATGCTCATAATCGTAATTTTTATGTATCTCAAAATCCGTGCGTGATATCAAAAATCTAACTTTATATTCTCGATCAGGGGGGAAAATTGAGTGGGAGATGGGTATAACCCCGATTTTAGAGGACCAGTAGCGAAATTTCATTTTCGCCAAATTTTCAATTTCTACTGGGGGTCCGCAATACCTCCGCGATGCGGAGCCGTCATGGAGGTGTGTTTGCACTTCCTTGATTTTTCTGTTTCGCCCTAAAATATTGGGGTCTTGGGCCCATGCCAACCTATGCGTAAAAACATCTATACTTAGCCATTTTTCAACTCTTCAAGAGACTCTCAAAACCCTCTCTAACACTTAACCAAATATTTCATCCAAATTCAAGTGTCCCAAGTTTAATTTTGGATCTCAAGAACTTCATTCAAGCTTCAGGTTCTCGTTCAAATCTACATGAAGGAAGTGGGTTTCAACCATTGGGTCCTTTCACCCATGATGTCCAACCTTCTTTTTTATGAAAGTTGCATGTTTTCAAGTTTTATTACTTATGGGTATTACTTAAATGAATTATGATTACAAATTATGTTGGATTTTTATGAAATGTTGATTGGAAATGCATGTCTACTTATTTTAAGCTTATACTATGAGATGCTTTACCTATTGTGACTATGCATGTTTTGGGCTATGAAACTATGACCTATTATGAGATTTGATGATGGTTTTCAAGATATACATGAGGGTTTTACTATGTGTTGGTGGATTGATTTATATTAAGTTTTCTCACATTACTTCACTCTTGAACTGCATGATTTTGAACTAGCATTGCACACCCACCAGGTGTTTGATAAAATGTCTTGATAAGGATTCTTGAGTTATTGATGATCTAATGCATGGTTTATAAGTTAAGGGACTTTATGATGATTGAGGGATTGTACGTATATATTGAATTCTCGAAGAGTATCTATATTGTTGCAAGTTGATCACACCTTATTGAGGGGTGACATGTCCAACCACTTCGTTGAGGAGTGACATGCCTTGACCACCTTGTTGGGGGGTGACATGCCCGTACTGCCATGTCAAGGGGTATGTACTTGACCACCTCATCGGGTGGTCACATACCCATACTACCACGTTGAGGGGTATGTACCTTGACCACCTCATCGGGGGTGAAATGCCCGTACTACCACGTTGAGGGGCATGTACCTCAATTATATTTCAAGGGGGTGAAATGCCTTGAATTCCGAGTAATAGTTGCTTGGTGTATGAGTATGGTCTTCTCCCACATATGTATTATGTTTTACACAAAATATGTGATTTACAAGCATGTTTTACTTGAAGCATTGATCATGCATGTCATATTGATATTATGCTTATCCAGTGCCTATGATTATGCATTTTGACTATATTGGCTTATTTCTTGTTGCATTGCATCCTACATATTTAGTACATTCAAACTTACTAACGAATATTCTACGCCTAGATGATGTTACCATGTAGGACGGAGCTCCTCACGATCATCCTCCACGTGGTTAGTCTTGTTGTCTTGAAGATAAGCTTTGGTGAGTCCTCAAATTCGGAGACACTAGCTATGTTACTCTTGTTTTTTTATTTATCTCTTTATGTTGAACATCTGATACTATGAGGGTGAGCCTAGAAAGTGTCTTGGCCCCTACCCAATCTATGCTAGAGGTGTTGTTGGAACAATTGATGTAATTATGCTATGATCTTGGCTCTTGAATGTTTTATGGTTATCTAATACTTTCCTTAGTCCCTTTTTCCCTTCCTTATGTCTCTTGTTGTTGATGTTTTCCTTCAGCGTCCAAGGATGTGTGATTGATATGTTAAGAGGCTTGTTTGGTTTCCTTCGGGTTCCCTATTCGCCATATCACGTGTAGGACCTAGGCTTGGGTCATGACAAACTTGGTATCAGAGCACTAGATTGCTAATGGTCCTTGAAATCCAACACACCACATCGATTGGAGTCTTGTTCATGGTTGTAAAGTGCACCACAACTATGAGTAAGAGGCTATGAGGCATTTTAGGAAATGATTCCCTTCTTCATGATCTATGTCGTGCTTTAGGAGTAAGGTAAGGGCTTTTCCTCTAGTGGATGTTCTTTGTTATTCTAGATCATGCCTATTCCAAGATGAAGAAGGGCCCGTTCACCCAAGGAGCAACCAACGCTCCCGTTCCTCAAGCTCCTCAATATGGGGGAGTAGCCCATGAAGAATTCTGGGATGCTATTACCATGTTGACCCATGCCATGACTAATCAAATGAACCAAGGGGCCCAAGCCCCTCATGCTCCTACTCCGGCCTCTAGAGTGAGGGATTTTACGCGAATGAGCCCACTGGAGTTCCATGGGGCTAACGTGGGTGAGGATCCACAAGAATTCATTGATAAGGTGTATAAGGTATTGTCCATTATGAGGGTTAATTCGGAGGAAAAGACGGAGTTGGCGGCCTACCAACTCAAAGGGGTGGCTCAAATATAGTTCACTCAATGGAAGATGGAGAAGTAGAATAGGATGCTATCCTTTGAGAAGAATTCAAAGCGGCATTTCTCAACCATATCTATCCTATTGAGCTTAAGAAGGAGAAAATTGTCACGCCCCAAAGTCCCGTTAGGGCGGACTGGCACCCATTACCGATAAGGCTCGGGAGAACAAACCTATGTCTATGTGTTTTCTATATATACTATGAGGGGTTTCTACGTTTTACATGTCTTTAATAAGATAAAAATTAATAACAAGCCAAAAGAAATGTATATGACTAGACCATTGGAGCCCTAGTGTCTATAGTACGAGACATGACTTCACTTTACTGTACATAGTCTACAAAGCCTCTAAATAAAGAAAAACATCTGATAAGGGTCGGGACAGGCACCGCCTCAACAAACTATGCAATAAAAACATGTAATCTTTAGACATA
>JAOTQR010000011.1:14705871-14723539 GCA_025774065.1 Solanum ossicruentum | reverse complement strand
TATATATATATATATATATATATATATATATATATATATATATATATATGTATAATTGTGTATAATCAAAATATGATCTATATATATGATTAGAAAAAAGTAAAAAAACAAAAGAAAGAAAGAAAGAAATTGATAGTCCATTATTTGGGTAAAAATTTCTTTAAACTATACAAATGAAATTTCAAATAATTCAAATAAAAAGAATCGACTCTTTTATTTATCCATTGTATTATTTTGGGATGTCCAATAATATTTATCTAATTTATAAAATCAATGAAAAACTTCTCATTTTATGTCTATTTTACCCTTACTATTAAAAATCAATATTGATTTTTCTATATTTAGATAATTTATATTTAACAAGGGTGCTTAGATAAAATCATTTCATCATTTACTGTTTCTCAATTTATGTGTCAAGTCAACTGTAGACAGTTATTTATAGACAGAGTGAGTAATTCATCCTACCGCTATTTTCAGGGTAACGAAAAGTTATACCCTATCATGTATTATTTTATATATTTATATTTGACTTGGCGTACCTCTATATATAAGTGATAAAGTAAACTATATTTAATGGTAATAATGATAAAACATGTATAACATAGGTATGATTCGAATTATAATCTTTTCATGTGTTCACATTTCAATTATTAGATTTTTTTTCTCACATATGATTGAGTAGTTGATGGTAGTTCATGTTGGAAAATAGAACAATTGATTGTTGATCTAATCAGCTTATTCGAGGTGTGTTTTAATACATATATAATGATAGTTCAGGTAGGAATAGGAAAACTGGTAGTTCTAGTGTAAAACTCGCGAAGAAAAAAATAATATGAATGTATTTTTGACCATTAACTCTTAAATTGGGTTTGATAATTCATGTGCTTCAATTTGAAAGGCTTCGACGGGGAAAATGGACACATATAGAAAGATGGGCCTTTACCAACAAAATTGGTGCTTAAATAATCAAAACAGAAACTAAACATAAAAAATTTACTTATTATTTGTTTAAAAAATGTTACATTTCATCATTTACTCAGAACAGTTTGATACATTAAGTTGGGGAAAAAAGTCAGACCACAAAGATCTAACTATAAGCGGGCCTACTATGCTCATAAAATAACACCATACCATCAATCTATATGTAAAAATGAAACAGTTAATAATTAGTTGATCAACCAAACAAATCTCGATGATTTTTAGAGATTTTTTGAGGGGGGAACAAAAATAAATAAGTAAATAAACTTTGCTTTGGCCCAAACTGAGGCCTCTGACACCCCAGTTAACCTTAAGAACTTGCAAAAAAAATTGGATAAGATTCACAAGTAGCCACTTTTTGATACTTGTAATTGAAAATGTGGCCATTATCACAAAATGGTGAATTTCCATCATATTATTATTAGTTTCATCCATAAAATTTAAAACTTCATGATAATAATTACTTTTCAAATACAAGATCGAAAAGATATTAATAAACACTATTTAATCATGATTTATGGCCTTGGATCATTTAGAAATATATCGAATCGTATCATAATAATCTTATCTAAAATTTTAAATTGTTAAAAAGATCTAATTTTTTTTATCGACTTAATTATGACTTCTAGCAGGGTAAACTACCATGCAAAGCACAAATTAGCTCATTTCAGATGATGTCTAAGTCTTTAGTACTTTTTCTGACTTATAATTATGTAACTCTTAAGCATGCTCTAAAAATAATTAAAGGTAGTATCAAAATTTGAAATTTATGAATTTTTTTTACTGATTTTGAATATCAACACTAACAAAAAAACATTAATATTAATAGCCATAAAATGTACTACCAATGAATTATATTGATAATTTGATTTACATGATGTCTGAAATTGACCTGTTATTAAAGAGTATAAGAAATAATTTGAAAAGAACATGCACCTAATTAATCAATTATTTTCCAAAGTCACTGTAATTATTAATTATCATGGTTAACAAAAGAATTTGTATCTTTTATAGATATGTGTGTGGGGGGGGCGGTTCACAATAATGCAAAATTTCTGTGTCATCCACAGTTTAACCTTCTCATTTTCAATATATATATATATATATATATATATATATATATATAGGTAAGGCAGAAAAATGAAGAAACTAAACAACAAGAAATAGCTTAGCATCAAAGAATTTGGTGCAGCGAATAAGTTGATCCTTTTTAATCAGGCATATTCGGTTCTAAGATTTGGATAGGAAAACATTATTAATAAGGAATTATTCCCCTTGAATAAGTTTTACGTGGCGCGAATTCAAATTAATTGAACTCTAATATAAATATCAACGACAAAGTAAAACAAAAAATAAAAAAAATAAAATAAAGCTTCACCTTATAAAATTGCACCTATATATGATTTTGGTCCTCCAGCTATATATTGTATAGTAGTAGTAATGAATAAATATTGGCGATGGGACCTTGACATGATGTGCAATGGAGTGGCATAGCTAATAATGTCAATTTTCCCATACTAAAATGGGGATTGGGAAAGTGACACATTTTAGTACAATGACACATATATAGTATTATTTGCCCCTCATTGATGGTTTTTTTTTTCGCGCATTATATTGCTCGAATTTTTTAAAAATTATGATATACGAACGCAATGTTTAGGTAAAATTCATAAATAGTCACACTTCTCGATTTCTATAGTAAAATATATATATATATAATCTACACGTCAGTTCATGATTCATAGATCGAATTGAAGGAATGAAAACAAATTATGTAAGTGCATGTGTTAGCTAACTCCTCCCAAACCCCCAACAATACCCCACTTCAGGCGCATAATTACCAACAACTCCAATGAAATCTGTTGTTAAATTACTCACATCTAATAAGTTTTATTGACAATTTATCAGTAATTCGTCAATAAGTAGAGTTATTAATATAATTTAATTGTCTAGTACTCATAAAATTTATCCATTGCTAAATTTTATTTTTTATATCATCACAATATTTTTTTTAGATTATATATAAATTCCTTTGCTATAATATTTTTTTTAGTATTTACCAAATATTAAAAAATACATTGAAATCACTTTTTTTTTCTGTTCTTAAATAAGAAGCTATACGAAAACAAAGAGGTCCCTTGACATGCCATAGCAAATAATATTTAAGGTAAATGTTTTCGATGCTATCAAAGACTCTCAACATTCAATTTCTTGTTTTTACATTATTATTATTGTCATTACATTTGATTGATTTCTGTTAGGTGGGAAACTACCATTTCAATCTTTTTCTTTGTTTTTTTTCCTCCCTACCTCACTAATTTATAGATAATGACAACCATAGTAATTTTTTAAAAATTCTTTTAAAAGAAAAAAAGAAAAGATGAATGATGTGTGGTTATCTCTTATTAGGACGGTGGTTTGGGTGACTAGCCATATGGTTATAATGGGGACAATACTTCCAACCAAGAAAGTTGTCGATCTCTTTCTTTTCTTTTTTCGGGGTCAATTTTCAAATAGTTGAAATGGTACGGTTGATTATTATTTTCTAGAGGAATTTTATTTAATATTAGTATATGTATTAAAATTTGATTAGTTCTTCATCACTCTTGGATGGAGCCAAAGATTCATTATCTTTCGATTTTGGGTATGATGGAATAAAGCAAAATGTCTCTTTAAATTGTTTGCGCTTCTTTTATTTGTGAAGTAGCAGTTAGTCAATGCAACTTTCGACGCTCATCATTGGTCATCCGAAAACAGTCGCGTTATGTTTTTAAACATAGGGATCAGGCTGCGTACATTCGAGCCCCCTTTACCCTGCAATGGACGGAAGCGTTTGAGGCATTTGTAATGTTGTTGTTGTTTGTATTGAAATTTGATTAGTTTAGATTCATGTTGTTATGGGTGGTTTATTCGAATCTCTTTCGGCAAATAATTAGCTTATTTATATATACAATAACAACATGTCTACTGGAATTTTACAAGTGGATTTGGAGAGCCTATTTATATATGATTAAAATAATATTTTGTTGAATATATAGTAGATGTCGAACCTCCTTCATCAAATTCATGTATCTATTTTTTAAAATTTTAAATTCCCTGAATCTGCCAATATATGTTGCATAAAGCTGATATAATTTTTTCAACTCAAAATTTTAAATTAATACCTCTAATTAAGGAAAACGCAACCTCAACACATCCTTAGAGTTGCTCTTTTGTCAATTCCTTTGTCATATGAGAGCAATTTGTAATTTACTTTGAAAATAATTCCTTTCCATATTTGTTGACATTTTGTCCACTTTTACTTTTTCATATTTTGGTTAGTGACTTTGAAGGATGTGTCACTTAATAAAAGGGAATATCATCTGTTTGGTTAATTTGTGAAGCCTTTCCAAATGATCATGATTGAGTAGAAGAAATTGCCATGAAATATGTGGGGAGAAATGTGGTGGGATATGGTGGAGGTGGCAATGGGGTTAGATTTTAAAGTATAGAGACCAAAATGGCTATTTTAGCAATAAAGTGGCCCATACATTAATTACAAGAAAGAAGAAGCAGCATTTTAGTTAAATTATTTGATACTATCAAAGAGTGAATATATTCTAATTATATTAAATAGGAAGAAGCAGTACTTAAGTCAAAACATAATGTTGGTTACTCTTTGATGCCATTAGAAATACGACCAGAGTAAATATACACTCTAAATTACTATTCTATGTATCTAAAAAGTACGTACATACCTACACATAATATTGATCTCACATACAATCAACTTTTGTTTTAAAATACATATATAATTGACCAGACATGCATACACATATAATTATAATCAAATAATAGAGTCATGTGATTCTAAATTAGGATGAGACATTATACGCATGGAAATATATGTAATTTGTTGTACTTTAAAATCAAAGCATCGCTACATTTTGAAATATAACAAATTCTCATTATTTTTCTTTTACAAAAATTGAAGCAAATAATGCTAATTTGAATCAAAATTAGTGCGACTCCTTGAATCAGCTCAAACTAAACCCGTATATGATCAGTCCAAGTTTTTGTAAATAACTTCGTTTTGAAACTTAATATGCCAAAATATTTACAATTTGAGTAGTTACATTCTGTAACTTAGGTATAGTATTTTTTTTGTATAATTCACATATTTGATTGTATAATTCACTGGCAATATACAAACAAGAGAAATATATACACATTTTGTATTTATAGATTTTAGAAGTTTTTCAGAACTTACATAAATCCAATGTGTCAATGTGATAATTATATACAAGCTAGAGTAAGCATATATAAATTCTGAATTCATTCAATTAGGAAATTTTGGATTTATACAAATAAATTCTAGATTTATACAATTGAAAGCTTAATTATACAGATTATGAACGTATCCCTAGCAACCCAAGTTTAAACTATAGTGACGAGTAATGATCTACTTAAACTGTAACTATTAAAAATAATTAAATAGCATATATTTGTTTCGTCGTTAGTTTTCTCTTTAAAAATCGAATATTCGGTAAACAGAAAGATCTGGTTTCATAAAACTTTGAACATTGAGCTTGTGTGAATAAGCGAGACTCGGCCCAAGTCTATTGGGCCTGTCCATTTATATAGTTTCATTTTTATTTCACCTTTTTATTTGTTTCTTTTCGGGGATTTTTCAGCAAGAGTAAATATTTGAAACATAATAAGGCTAAAAAAGGTTATAGTTTGCTAAAATTAGGATTTATAGTTACATATTATAGGAAAGAAGCGAGTGAGATCAAGAACGACAAATTGTTTATGTATATTTATCAAAATATATGTGTATATCTGTCATATAATTGTATAATTTAACTGATATATATATATATATATATATATATGTATTTGTATATTTGACAAGCGAGATTGGGAGAAGGAGGAGTGATGCGAGCGATATCGAGAGAGAAAGGAGAGAAGCAAGGAAGACAGAGTATAGAGGTGAGTTATAAATGTATATCTGCTGAATTGAATATATATATATGTTAAATATGGTATATATGCAACTGGTATACATATGTATTTGTATATCTGACAAAAGATTGTAGAAGGAGAGAAGAGAAGCACGAGAGAGGAATATAGGAGAGAGAAAATAGCAATAAAAATCTTAACTATATCTATATCTTGTAATTTTTTAAAACTATAATGATATAATATAAATACATATCATATATTTGCCTAGTTACGTAATTTTTTCATTCTTTTATTTTGTTGCTTTCCTCACTATTTTACTATGAAACCAAATAGGATGTAAACTACCAAAGTTTAGGGAAATGACATTTTTGTTTTCAAATTTTGATCGACAAAGTGAATAACCAAAAACTCAAAATGAAATAAAATACAACAAAAATAATACTTAAAAAATATTTACAACATCTTGAGATTATTGAAAAAATGTTTTATATAAATTGATTTTGTTTTTAACTTAATGAAATGAGTTATTATATCTCGTTAACTAAATAAGATTTTTTCAATAGTTCACAAGTTTGAAATCAATTATTTCTGATTGGACCCATTATTGATAATTATATACAATAATTGATCTCCGGTCCTTGTGGAATAAGTTTTTACTATAATAAGTGTCACATTATTTAAATATGTTTCTCGTTAATTTAAGTATCCGATTTATATGTTGAAGCTTAATTAAAATTGAATTTGTATAGAAAAATTCCACAGCGAGGTTGTAATAGGGTCTAAGCTCATAATTTTTAATTAATAATAAAAAATATTTATCCATCTACCACAACTCGTATCGATTATTTAGTCTCCTTGTTTGTAGTATTGGATGAGTCTAGACAAATTTGATAATTAATGACATATTTTCATTATTTAATTACATCTCTTTTACGGCCAAATGCAAAGTCTAGAATTTTAAATATTTACCATTATGAATATGAAAATAGGCGGAAAGTTGTTAGGGAAAAAGAGAACACATTCTTCATTGTGTTACCTGAGTACTGTCTAGTTAGAAATAAAATATTTCATATACTCCATTCGTTTCAAAAAAATTATATATTGTTCAATAATTAATTTTTAAAATTAAATTAGATTAAATAATTAATTTAATATTTTAAAATTAAAATTATAAATATTTAAGAATTATATAAAAAAATTATAAATTGTAACTTTTCTTACATCAATACAATGAAAAAAATTATCTTAAACAACTATTTATCAAAGTTCATACTTCCTTCGTTCTATTTTATATGACATTCTTTAACTTGATACGATGTTTAAGAAAAAAATAAGACTTTTGAAACTTGTGTCTAAAATCATTGTGAGAATTTTGTGTGGTTGAGATTAATTTATTAAGGGTAATGAGAATTTTAAAGCCAAATTATTTTTCAAGGTGGCATTTTTTTTGAGATGGACAAAAAAAAAGAGTGTCAAATAAAATGAGACAGTGAATAACGTCTAGTTAGGTATAAAAGTACGTGATACATGATTTTTACCATACAATAATATGTAGAATACTAGTGTAGGAACAAAATATTTTTTCAGATATATATTTTTGGGCATAAAACTTCTTCTTTACAAAATATATCTACATATAATAGTAGTGATGTTAGTATTTTCGTCAACAATGTTCATATTTAGAATAGAGGAGATAATTTAATTAAGGGTGTTCAATAATTGATATATATATATATATATATATATCAAAATATTTATATTTAACTTATATATTTAAAAAAAATTAATAAAAAATATTTATATAATTATGTTTGAATGAATGTAGATCCGCTTCGACGAATGTAGACCATCACTTTTTCTTTCTTCCAAACATAGGTTAGATTAAAGTTGACCGCACTCATTTAATAACTCAAAATAGTATAAACAAACTACTTGGACTTGAAGATTGCATCGTTTTATTTCATATAAGTTTTCTTTTTTCAGTGGGATTGGTACCTAAGTCGCCATATATGACCAACAAAACGACATTATCAAGGTAAAAAGATTATATTAGCCATAAAAAGAGGGATTTAGTCTGATTCTCATGTACCCTTTTTATGTCATATTGTCACTATTTTCTCTTACATCAAAGGCACCAGTTGAACTATTTTAGCTATTTGATTCATCGTTCTTATTTTATTTTTCTTAGTTATTTAGGTAGGTAGTAGATCAATGTATCTACTTGAGTAGCTTGAAGGTATAACTGTTTAAGCAGATAACATGTTAACATATTTGTTTGAGCAACTTAAACATATATTTTAAATTTTTTACAGCACTTGAGTTGCTTTAACTGTCTATTTCATCGTATCTATAATTTCTCGATGGTTATTCGTTTTAATTTGTCTTAATATTAGCAAATTATGTATATTTAATAATTAATAATTTAAAATAGTTTTAAAAAATATGTTACGTAAGAGTATAAAAAATATCATAAATTGTGATGATTGAGAACTTAAAATGTTTTAAAAATAAATAAAAAAGTTATAAATCATAGGAATTAACAACTTAAAATATTTAAAAAATATATAAAAAATTAAAAATTACTTTAAAAAATTTAGTAGTGCGGCATAAATTGAAATAAGAGGAGTAACATATATTATTTAAAAATTACCAAAAATTGTACTATATTAGCAATATTAGTAACATATTAAAATTTAATTAACTTTCTAAATTGTATCTACATCACATAAATTGAGACAGAAAAATAACAAATATTGGGCCCTTGCTAGCACGGGTAGAGATATCTAGCTACCTAAATAAAGGGCAGAGTCAGAATTTGAATTTACCTAGATCAATTTATGGGCTAATCATTTAAAATTTAAAAAAACGACGACATGAATTAGTCGAAGGGCGTCAGATATCTATTAAGCACACATAAAAAAGAATTATAACTATGTATAAGTAGTATAATTTTTTACTGAAGAAGGTTTGAATGAACCCTCCAAAAATAAGGTGGCGCTGCCTCTGGCCTAAACCCTAATCTACAACAACAATAACATATATATTCAGTATAATCTTATAAATGGAGTTTGAAAGAGCAAAATTTTCTGTTAGAATTTTCCCTTATCTTTTGAAGGCAAGAAATTGATTTCAATAGATCCGCGACTCAAGCAAAGCAAGTATTAAAAGGATCCTAAATTCTAATTTATCGATAATTTCTTTTTCTATTTATTTTACAAACACTGTCCGGCACCCACATAGGCCCACGATTAATCCAAATTAGTGTGTTGCATGAGGATATTGCTGAGGCTATAATTGTCTTATTATATTAGTATATAATTCTTTTTTAATATTAATAAACTTCATATTTTTGACTTTCTTGTCCAAGTAACACTGGTAGGTAAATTTCAATATCAAAGAACTCATTAATCTGTAAATATTTTGGCAAGTTTTACTTGATGTTACGTTAAATTAAATTAAAATACAAATGAGAAATAGTAACACATGTCTCCAAAAAATAATCCCATCTCCTGTATATATTTTGACTTTTACCTTTTAGGTAAAAAAAAAAACGTGACTTTGGTTGGTATGTTTCAATATCAAGGGGGAAAAAGTAAAGAGAAAAATTATAATGTTGATGGAGGCAAAACAAATTATATATATACATATATAGTGTTTCTTTATCTCATTAATAGTATTATTGAAGATCGTAAGTATTTGTTTGAAGCCAACAAAGCTATTGTTAACTATATAGATGAATAGATTAGTAGGATAAGTCGATGTATCGTCTTGTGATATATTAGTAGTAGGTTAATAGGAATAGTCGTGTCTCTGTGTTATCACTGTTTCTCTTATATTTGTTCACTTTTATCGTATTTATATATTATCATTTGTTTTTCACTATTAATCATTTTTTATTTTTCTTTTCTTTTCTGTTCCCTTTTTTTTCATATCTAGTACCTTCTGTTTATAAGGCTCAATTTTTTAGATGAAGATTTCTCGAAAACAAACTCTCTATCTCTATGAGATAGTAATAAGGTGTGCGTACATTTTATCCTCCTCTGACGTCACTTTTTGTTGTTATTTTGTTAGGAGGAAAATTTTAATATTTGACTAAATGAAATCATCGACCTAAAAATATTTTTTCAATTTAGAACTATGCTCAAATGGATCTCTAATAGCTCATAAAACATTTTAGGAAATTTATATAGTTTTTTTTCAACAAACCAAAAACAAATATTCTTTTCTCGCACAGAAGTAGTAATAAAATTTAAACTACAATGATTATTTACTTTGATTAACAAATAAAATTCTTTATTTATTCTCAAATAAAATCATTATACAAGCACATAAATCATAATAATTACTATTAAATACTTGTAAAAAACTACTGTAAACTCAAGAACATGTATGTCTCCCCAAGACCGGCACATTAATCTCCCACTGAATCCTTTTATTTATTATAATTATTAAAATAATAATAAATGTCCTACTTTCATTTTATAAAAAATTAAATATATAGAACCACTTTCTAATTAATTACTTATTTACTACTACTATATGCTGCTTAAATTGTATAAAATATTTCTTTGTACTTTGCTCCTCAATGTGGCATCCAATGATCTAAAGCTCCTTTACTTTACAATTTACATAATCAAATGGAAATAAAAAAAATATACCCTCTCGTCCCATTTTATTTAGCATCTGTTTTATTTATTTATCTTAAAAAGAATATTGATTATTTTAATTAAAAATAATTTATTTTTAAATTCTTTTATTATTAATAAAATAATTCTCAGCAATATAAATATTTAAGATAATTTTTTATTATAAATTTTTAAAAAAAATTTTTAAAAAATATCATATCAAATTAAAGAATAACATATAAAATGCAGAAAGGGGTATATAGTTTATTAAATTTTTAAATGAAAAAGCTGTGAATATTATTCTAAACTTTGTTGTGTTAACTTTGTAGATTCTCAAAGCTGACACAAGTGCACATTGCACCGTACACGTGTACACATATTAATATAAAAAGACCAATTTTAATTACTTGTAATGAAATCAAGCTTAGGTTCTTTTTTCTTTTTTTAACCAAAAAGAGTATTTTAATGAAATTTTTTCGAAGGCAGAGAAAGTAGGACATTGCATGTGCTATGTGTTGTATAGGCATCAAGTAATTAAACATTTAATTATTTGTACACTTTTTCCAAGTTTTCTTCTTCTAATATCTTCTGGAAACCAATGTGGACAAATTAGATCTGGTAATTATTTTTGACAAATTACCCAGGTGTGGAATTTGGTGGAAAGTCCTAGAGAAAAAAATACCCCCCGTTTTATATTATTTGAGTTTTTGAGATTTTTTTAAAAATATTTGAAAATTATTTAAAATTTAAGGAGAATGTTTGAAACTTTTTTCATATTTGTCTTTTTATTTATTGAACTTTTATATTTTTTAGAATATAAATTACATTAGATATTTATGATTTTACAAAGGGTAATAGTGAAAAGTATGATATAAATTTTGTCTTTAAATATTTTTTTCATACGTGTGTATTACCTCACAAATTTAATTAAAATGGGTAGAGGGAGTAATGTGGTCTTTCTCATTGATCTTTGTTAGTCTTTTCTCTGCGGTAAGAAAATAGACGGGGCAAAACAATGGGTGTACCTTTTGAGAAGATACCAATGAAGTTGTCAAGCCACCAAACTTTATCCCTGCCCAAGATCTGATTCGTTTCTCTAGGAATACGGACGTTGATTCACAAATCAAATATCCTTTTGTATAATTTGATTAAATAAGGATACCAAACCCTTCACAGTATTTTGCAGTTTTAATCTTACGGTTAAAGTCAGATCAATTCCAAGTAGTATACTGACTCTTGTCTTTTGCAGTTGTAGTCTATTTCAACTTCCTTTCTTTTCTCCTTTTCACTCCCACTAGGAAACTAACTTCCTCTTGTTTTTAGGTTTCTCTCTTCCACAAGAAAAACACAATTTATCATGGAGTCAACCACCTACCCACTATTAAGGGAAGTGGTTGGGAGGTTACAAGGATAACTATTATTCATCCTTATCCTTTTGGATAAGGTTGAACAGTTAATTGCAAAATAGTAAATTAATTAACCGCATACTTAGTCGGGTCAAGATTTGGATTGGATCAGATCGATCACATGTGCAATCCATGATCTTAAAATCTTACATCTCCCACTTCGCACATGGCGGGCAAGACCTGAGTCAATATCACATTAACCTTATATACAATTCATATGGCAAAATGGTCCATGCGACCTATAAGCATAAATGCTTGCCTTCAAGGTCTTATAAGCCCTTTATAGGAATTCAATCACGTACGGAAAGAATCCACCATCAATCATGAGGATATCTATACTCACAATACCCCAGACTTTAACTACTCTAGTATTTAATCATCTTATCCCTTATCCTCTTCGTAAGGCTGACTCGCGAGTCCAAATTTAATATTAATTTTCATAGTCTTTCCTTTCTACTCGAATCTATCTATTTCAAATCAACTACTTTCCTAGACATACACCGCAATGTCGAATCATACGTGGCTATTAGTAACATGCTAAAGTAGCAACATCTATCTAAATTTCAAGAAACAGTAAAAGGTCAAAGGGTATTTAATTGAAAAGTTTATCTATGACTTTTCAAGGTCTCACACAATGAAGAAGCAGGGATCATTCTTTCATTAACCCTCTTGTCGCATAACACACGTGGTATAAAACACGTACTACAATGTTCTCACCTTACACAGGCGCATGTGTCTTACTCTAACATTGTATAGACCTTGGTCTAGGCATTCTCAATGTCTAACCCGAATTCCTCTCTTAAACTATCCTCAAACTCATTTTTCAGAGAGACTTTTGTCTAGTTTTCAAAACAAGTCTCAAATGTGGTAGTGATACATTATCTCTTCACATTCCCGACGTAAGAGGCGATTGCTCATGTGAGAGAGTTATTCTCGTGACTTGTTCGACACATTCAATATCAATACATGCCGTTAAGATAAAACAATCTTTTATTGATGAGAAAGATATAACAACAAAGTTATATTACAATACAAATCACATTCGACATAAGCCTAGAGACTTAACATGTTTCTCAAACAAGTCTCTTGATATCGCCTTCGTAAAGGGATCGACTACCATTTCACGATTAGAAATATATTGTTAATTCACTTCTCCACTTGCTATTATATCTCTTACAAAATTATACTTGATATCAATGTGTTTGGTTTCGCTGAGATAATTAGGATCTTTTGTATACACTAACCGTCTGACTATCATAATAAAATATTATAGATCCTTCAGATTCTTTGCAATACAAATACTCAAAGAATCTCTTGAACTAAACAACTTCTTGTACTGCAGACACACTATTCATAAAGTGCTAGGTTATTTCTTACTCTCTTCATAAAAAAATGGTACTATCATTTAGTAAGAACATAACAAATGTCAATATATTGATCATCACTGTCTGTATAACCTTTTACAAATAGTCTGCAATTCTCCTTAAATATTGGAATAGTCTCTTCACTGCCTTCCAATGATCTATTCTGGGATTAGAGTGATATCTACTTACCGGACCTATGGCTTAACACGTATTTGATCTAGTACACATCATAGCATATATCAGACTCTCAATAGCACTAAAATATGAAACTACACTTGTTCTTTCTCCTTTTTACTTCTGAGACACATTTCAAGACTTAAAGTTTCACCTCTATATATTGGCGTATCCATGGGCTTGCAACTACTCATTCGAAAAATGTTTCAGTTTACATTATATCGGTATCTTGAGACAAAATCAAAATACTTCTTGAAACAATCTCTTTGGATTTTAACACCCAATATGTAGTCAGCTTCACTCATATCTTTCATATCAAATGACTTTGAAAATCATGACTTAATAGTATTCAGATACTCGAAATCATTTTCGGTTAATAGTACATTATCTATGTAAAGAGAAAAAATTACAAAATTTTCATTGAATTTCTTCACATATATGCAATGGTCTTCATATATCATGGTGAAATCTAATGAAATCACATCTTTATAAAACCTCAAGTATCATTGCCTTGAAGATTGCTTCAGGCCATAAATAGTTCTCTATAATCTACAAACATTCTTTTCTTGGTCTTTTACAGTTGTTCAATGTAGATCTCCTCATTTAATTCTCCATTGAGAAAAAGTAGTCGCCACATCTATTTGAAGTAATTCTAAATCTAAATGCTCAACTATAGTCAAAAGCAATCGTACAGAGGTAAACTTCACAATTGGTGAAAAGGTTAACTTATAATCTATCCCAGCTTCTTGGGTAAAATCTTTGGCTACCATTCAAGCCTTGTATCTCTTAATTGTCCCAGATTTGCACTTAATTTTGAGAATCCACTTATTCCCAATAGCTTTACGCCCTTGTAGAAGGTCAACTAGATCCCAGACTTTGTTGATTTTCATGGACTCTAATTCTTTTTCTATCACTTTCAAAAATTTATCTTTTTCAGGACTCGACAAGCGTCAGTCACAGAGTTAGGTTCATTCAACTCAATGGGAGATACCAGAAAAACATAATCTCAATCTGGAAAGATCATTTAGGTACTCCTTTTCTCGTACTTTTACGTAGTTGAAATTCAGATTCCTCTATTGAAATTTGGGATTCAAAACTCCCACTTGGACCAGAAATCATCTCTTGATCATTTGCTTCATAGATCGCATCGGATGTCATTCTCTGGTCTTTTGAATTCAACATTTCGTACAGAGGCTCACATTCAATTACCTCATTCCTTTTCAGAAACACATTTTCCAAAAAAAACTGACATATCGTGATTCAATTTCAGTCTCACTTTCATCTTCTAATGAACATGTATCCTATAGAGTGTTCTGAGTATCTAATGAAGATGCACTTCTTTTCTTTTGGACTTAATTTATCAAACTCACCCAGACGATCTTTAATATAAGAAGTACAACCCTAAGGTCGTAGATCATCTATGTTTGTTTTATGATCAGTCCAAAGTTCAAAAAAAGTGGAAGCTACTGATTTAAAAGGCACTTTATTCAAAGATATAGGCCGCAGTCAAATGCATCTCCCCAAAAGGAGATAGGAAAAATTTGTCTGTGCCATCATTGACCTCACCATATCCAATAATGAATAGTCAACGGTCTAATTATGCTCCTTTTTCATTACATAACTCTTCAAATTAATTTGACAAATATTCAAGTCCTCGCTCGGTTCTCAGAACCATATTCCTTTTGTCCAATTGATTTTCAAATTCATTCATATATCGTTTACAGTACTCTAGCGCTTCACATTTATGAGAAATCAAGTAGACATAACAAAAGCGCGTGAAATCATCAATGAATGTAATGAAATACGTGGCACCAGACGCTAGTTTCACATTCACTAGATCACAAATATCAGAATGGATTAATTGAAGTATGAACTCATGTCTCTTAGCTTTCCCAAATGGTTTTCACATAATCTTTCCAACAAGATAATTTTCACAAGTCGACAATTAAATTATCGATAAGGACCCAAATGTCCTTCTTTTGCCAACTTATTCATTCGTTCTTGCTCTATGTGACTTAATCTTGAATGTCATGTAACAACATCAATATCATTATTACTTGAGGAACATGACATTACTCAACGGTCAACTTTATAGTCATAAATTGAAAGATTATAATTTAAAACGATGAAATGATCATGTCCCAGTTCAAAACCATACAAAACATCATCTAGTGTTATTTTAATACTATTGTGACTAAAAAATCAAATCAACACCATCATCTAAAAGCACTGAGATATATACTAAGTTTCATCGAATCTTTGGAACATACAGAATATTATGCAACATCAAGGATAGGCCACCATGCAAGTCTATTTTGTAAGTGGCTATTCCCCTGACTTCCAATCTTGCATTGTTTCCTACATAATTCCATCGAGATTCAGATATAACTCGACAAACCACAAACGCTTCTCGAGTTCGACTTAGTTCTTACAACACATACAACACTTAGAGATGCATTAGGAATGCTACCTTTTTCAGCTTAGTACACTCACGAGCGAAATGCCCCAAAACATGGCAGTTGTAGCATTTCAATTTACTTTTGTCTCTTTTCTTGAAAATTCTTTTCCCTTTCTTGGAATTTGGTTTGGGCTTTCTCTCAAAGTCCTTCTTCGGTCACCTTATCCTTTCCCTTCTTCTTCCAACATGCCGTGCAACATCAGAAAAAGCTTTTATGCTATCATTATGAGTTAGATTAACCTTCAAATGTTCTCAACTTATGGAAAGGGATCGGATCACTGCTTGAGTCTGTTCTTCATAAGACAGACGTGACCAACATTCTTAAATTGTGCTATCATATTTGACATCACCCAATGGCATTGGTTGATACTTTGATCATGACGTTTTTTCAAAGTGTCAAACTTGATAGTTAGTTATCTCAGGCGGGTCATTGAAGTGACCAATACGTTCCTCGCAAGTGCGTCCAAATCGAATGAGCATTAGAAAATTCCTCACATTCAGGAATCATTTTATCAACCACAGAGCTTACAATTATTCCATATGCAATGGAATCTACCATATTCCAGGCTTTGTAAGTTTCAAGATCTCTTCTGTGTTGAGAAGTGTTACTCTCTTCTGGCTGACAAAGTACATGGTTCATGCCTTCGAGTGCATTTTTCTCCTCTGAGACATACCATATCTTACGACTCCAGATGTCGTAATTGTCATCATCTAGTTTTTCATATTTGTTTAAGTCAGCAATAATACTATTTTATGCCATGTCTGTAGCTTCGAGACATTTATGCAAGTACACTCATCAATCATGCATATATAAATATACATTCAAACAAATAAATTCTAATAATGATTTCACATATGGTGTAAAATCGAAATGGTATTCAGAATATCCAATCATCATTTACACTTCAAATATTTAACTAAAATCAAAAGATAATTTTTCAATATATATTAATAAAGACTTATTCATAAAGATAACTAAGTCTTGGATAATTATCATATTTCAATGTACCAAGAAACTACAAAGATTTCAAAGTATGATAATACTCATATATTATCAAAGAGAGAAACAACATATAATATATGTTCGAATAAACAAACTAAATGAGTTTACAAGTCACTTGTAATAAAGTCCTCCCCACTTAAATTTGAGATAACGTATATACACACTAAAAGGTTGGTTAGGTCAAACCTAGAACTCCCACTTGGAGTGTTTCGAGTTTGTTCCTGTTCAGCCATATCTAAAATAGGAACAATGAGTCAGAAACACACTTTAGTGCGATAACACATCCCACAAGTTTCTGATAGAAGGCATATAGATCACAAATGGCTTGAAGGTATGAATATAACACTGATTGGACAACACCATTATCCAAACACTTCAAACAATCATAATCTATTTGTTTTAAATCCGTTTGGCTATCAAAATACCTTTTCAAAAGGCCCGAAATGAATAGATAATAAAAAATAGCATTCGAGTCAAGAATGTTAACAAGCACGACCTAAAAATCCCAAAAAACAACATCAATATTTTTAAAATAAATTTCTCCAAAAAATTATCATTTTTCAAAAAATCATATCATACTCGATCTACAATCATTTTTCAATTGCAACACATATACGAAAACCTCAAACCAAATAGATCATGAAAAATACAATTATGTGTTGAAAAATAAAACTGAAATTTTCAAAAAATTCACAAAACAGAATCAGATCCGATTA
>JAOTQR010000011.1:14684373-14705771 GCA_025774065.1 Solanum ossicruentum | reverse complement strand
GCCCATTAACGCGAGATTCGAGCACTTTTGAAAATTAGCGTCAATTTGTCCAAACCATGTCATGTTTCATTTGAATTATACTAGTAGTGTAAGGTGTGGGGTGTTACATCCTCCCCCCCTTAGGAACATTTGTCCTCGAATATCAGCACAATTAGATAGCTTAGCCAAGTTTAAACCTGTACTTGCACAAACTTTAGCAACACATTAAGTATTCAGTAACACATACCTATTAGTGCCCCAAATCTTTCTCTTTAGCTTCAAATAAGTGAGAGTATTTCAATTTCATTGCGTCCTCAGCCTCCCTTGTTATCTCTTCTGCTTGCGGGTTCCTCCAAAGTACTTTTACTGAAGCTATTTCTTTATTTCTTAGCTTCTTAACTTGACGGTTTAGAATAGCAACAGGTACCTCTTCATAGGTGAGGTCTTCTGTAATTTTTACATCCTCAATAGGAGTAATATGAGATGGGTCACCTATGCATTTTCGGAGCATTGAGACATGAAAAACTGGATGAACCATTGAAAGCTCTTGGGGTAGCTTTAGTTCATATGCAACCTGCCCGAACTTCTTAATAATCTGATATGGCCCTATGTACCGTGGACTCAATTTTCCCTTCTTACAAAATCTCATCACCCCTTTCATTGGAGACACCTTTAAAAATACCCAATCACCTACTGAAAATTCTAGTCCTCTTCTTCTGGCATCTGCATATGATTTGTGCCGACTCTGGGCTGTTTCTAGTCACTGTTGTATCACCTTAATTTTTTTCCATGGCTTGTTGTACTTAGATCTGGCCCAAGTAAGGTGGTTTCACCCACTTCAAACCATCCAATTAGCGATCTACATTTCCTTCCATACAAGGCCTCATAAGGTGCCATCTTGATACTCGCGTGGTAGCTATTGTTATAGGAAAACTCAATTAGTGGCAAATGGTCCACCCAACTACCTTTAAAGTCCAATGCACAAGCTCGCAACGTATCTTCAAGTGTCTGAATGGTGAGTTCTGCTTGACCGTCTGTTTGAGGGTGAAATGCTTTGCTCAAATTCACTTGTGTCACTAAACTCCTTTGAAAGGACTTCCAAAACTTTACAGTGAATTGGGCTCCTCGGTCAGATATAATGGAGATGGGAATTCCATGTAGCCTGACTATCTCCTTTAGGTATAGCTTGGCATATTCTTCAGCTGTATAATCACTCCTGACTGGCAAGAAGTGTGCCGACTATGTGAGTCTGTCTACTATTACCCATATGGAGTCAAACTTCTAAATTGAGCGAGGCAAATCTGTAACAAAATCCATATTAATCATATCCCACTTCCATGTTGGAAGTTCTATACATTGTATATACCCTCCTGGCTTTTGGTGTTCTATTTTCACCTGTTGGCAGTTTGGACATTGAGCCACAAATGCTGCAAGGTCCTTTTTCATGCCTCCCCACCAAAACATTCCCTTCAGGTCATGGTACATCTTAGTCGATCCTGGATGGATGGAATATCGGGAATGATGGGCTTCTGCCATTATCCTTCTTCTTAAGCCATTAGTATCAGGTACACATAATCTATTCTGGCAGTATAGTATTCCATTTTGTGTAAGATTAAAGCCCTTTACCGTACCCTGACTCACCTTTTCCTTAAGTTGTCGTAGAACAGGATCCTCGAACTGTTTCTCTTTCACTTCTATTACCAACGAAGACTCTGTAGCGTTATGCACAATAACCCCTTCCTTTGGAGTTTCAAGAAGGCGAACTCCCAATCTGGCTAACTAGCGTAGATCCTTAGATATTTCTTTATTTATCACAGGTGGATCACCAGTATTCGTGATTGCCTTACGACTCAGGGCATCAGCTACCACATTTGCTTTTCCCGGATGGTATAGTATATCAACATTATAATCCTTTATTAGCTCTAGCCATCTCTGTTGTCTCAAGTTTAGATCTTTCTGCTTAAAGATGTATTGCAGGCTCTTATGATAACATTCTATGGTCTTTTGAATTCAACATTTAGTATAGAGGCTCACCTTCAAATATATCATTCCTTTTCCAAAAAAATATTTATCAAAAATCTGGCATCTCGTGATTCTATTTTAGTCACACTTCCATCTTCTAGCTCATCAATGAACATATACCCTTTGGAACAATTTGAGTATCTAATGAAGATACATTACTTTTCTTTTGGACTTAATTTACCAAACTTACCTAACGATCTTTAATGTAACTACCACAACCCCAAGGTCGTAGATCATCTAGGTTTTTTATGACCAGTCCAAAGTTCAAAAGGAGTGAAAGTTACTGATTTAGAAGGCACCATATTCAAAATGTAGGTCGCAGTCAATATGCATCTCCTCAAAAGGAGATAGGAAAATTTTCCTGTGCCATCATTGACCTTACTTTATCCAACAATTTTCTATTCCTTCTTTTAGCCACACCATTTTGTTAGGGTGTGTAAGGAGTAGTTAATAGTCCGATTACACCCTTTTCATTACATAACTCTTCAAATTGATTTTTATTCACATCCTTAGTCGGTTCTCAGAACTTTTATTCTTTTGTCCAATTGATTTTGAACTTCAATCATATATCTTTTAAAACACTCTAGTGCCTGAGATTTATGAGAAATCAAGTAGACATAATCAAAGTATATGAAATCATCAATAAATGCAATGAAATATGTGGCATCAGACCTTGCCTTCACATTCATTGAACCACAAATATCATAATGGATTAATTGAAGTGGGAACTCAACTCTCTTAGCTTTTACAAATGGTTTTTGCGTATTCTTTACCAACAAGATAATTTTCACAAGTTAACAATTCAATTTTAGATAAAGGACCTAAATGTCCTTCTTTTGCCAACCTATTCATTCATTCTTGCCCTATGTGACCCAATCTTGAATGTCATGTAACAACATCAATATCATTATTACTTGAAGAACATGCCATTACACAACAGTCAAAATAATAGTCGTAAGTTGAAAGGTTACAATCTAAAATGATGAAACGGTCGTAATGTAGTCTAAAACCATACAAAACATCATCTAGTGTTATTCTAATACCATTGCAACTAAAAAATAAATTGAAACCATCATATAAAAGCACTGAGACAGAGACTAAGTTTCATCAGATCTCTGGAGTATACAGAACATCATGCAACATCTGGGATAGGCTACTATGCAAGTCTATTTTGCAAGTACCTATTCCCTTGACTTCCAGTCTTGCATTGTTCCCCACATAAATTCATCTAGATCCAGATATAACTCAACGAAACTCTACAAGCGCTTCTCGATCTCGACTTATGTTATTTGTGAATCCTGAGTCTATAATCCACGTAAGATAAGATTCAGTTAGTAAAGAAGTGCTTGCAACATATACATCACTTACAAAAGCGTTTAGAAATACTACCTTTTTCGGCTCGGTAAACTTACAAGTGAAATGCCCCAGAACGTGGATATTGTAGCACTTCAACTTGCTCTTGTCTGTTTTCTTAAAAATCCTTTTTGCTTTCTCAGAATTTGGTTTGTGTTTTTTCTCAGAGGGTCCTTTCTCGGTCTCCTTACCCTTTTCTTTCTTCTTTCAATCTTTCTTGTGCTTAAAGCCTGAAGATTTCATGCCACTTGATTCAGCCATATAGGCATTAGTAGTAATTTTAGCAGCACCAAGCCGCTCATCTTCAAATGTTCTCAACTATTGGGAAGGGACCGGATCACTGCTTGAACTTATTGCTCATTAGACAAAACGTGACCAACATTCTAAAGTTATGCTATCATTTTTGACGTCACTCTAAGTTGTTGCTTGACACTTTGATCATGATGCTCTTTCAAAGTGTCAAACTTGATAGTTAGCTATCTTAGGCGGGTCATAGAAGTGCCCCCATACGTTCCTCGCAAGTGTGTCCAAATCGTACGAGCATTAGGAAATTCCTCACATTCAGGAATCATTTCATCAACCACAGAGTTTACAATTATTCCACGTGCAATGAAATCTGTCTTTTTTTGGGCTTTGTAAGTTTCAAGTTCTCTTTTGTTTTGAGCTGTGTTACCCTCTTCTGGCTGACAAAGTACATGGTTTATGCTTTCGAGCGCATTTTGCTCGTCTAGGACATACCATATCTTATGACTCCAGGCGTTGTAATTGTCACCGTTCAGTTTTTCGCCTTTGTTTAAGTCAGCAATAATACTTTTACTAGCCTTGTCTGTAAGTTAGAGATAGTTTAGCAAATTTACTCATCAATTTAGGCATGTATAAATATACATTTAAGCAAATTAATTTTAATAATGGTTTCACATATAGTGCAAAATCGAAAGGGTATTATAAAATATTCAATCATCATTTACACTTCAAATTTTTAACTAAAATCAGAAATTAATTTCTTAATGTATAATTAATAAAGACTTATGCACCAAGATTGTTAAGTCTTAACTTAATAAAAGGATACCATAATAAAAAATAATCCAAGACATTTAAGAAAAAATAAATTTATTATAAATATCCATAACATGTCCAAAAATATAGCATCAAAATAACATAGTCATCAATAAAGGAAAAAAATCATCAGGGTAAATTTCACTAATCTTGACCAATTTAGCACCTAGAGCCAACACAAATTTCCATATGGGTTTGTCAAGCTCAGGTTCCTTACATTCATCAATCAATGCAAGCTTCCAAAAAGGTGGAAGGAAATCATACAAAAGACAAAGGGCTTCCTCTTTATCAACAACAATATGTTTTTATATTTCCTCCAAATTTTCAATAAAAACTCTGAGGAAGTTCAAAAGAGAGCCCGACTTATCTATTTTAATTTTCTTGAATGCAGCGAACAATTTATTTCCTTCTCTTCTATTTGCCCTCAAGTCTCTATTTTGATTCTGTTCTTCAACGAAATAAGATCTAATGATTTTCGGTTCAGAATCAAATTCCTCAAGTGATCTTTTCTTCTGGAATCAAATCCTCTTTACTCTATCAACAAGATTACTCTAACTTGGAGTAACGAAGCATATTCCCATTCAGCTATATCTAAAATAGGAACAAGAAATTAAACATTATGGTATGAACCATTCAAACAGTGACAACAAATATCATCAATTTTTAGCAGAGTATACTAGACTACACTCAGGGCTCAAAGATGGAAGATTACTCCATTAAGTTCAAGAAAAACATTCAAAACAGCCCAAAACATACAAAAACAAGTAATTTTTTTAAAAAAAAATGTCAAAAAACTGTCGTTTTTCAAAATAACATATCTTACTCGTTTTACAACCGTTTTTCTATTATTATATGTGTTCGGAAACCTTGAAACAAGTACATAGTGAAAATACACAATTTGGGCTATAAACTTGGTTGGAAATTTTGAAAAAAAAGGAAAAACAATAGCAGATTAGTAAATAAAAACACAGTAAAAAACTGCCAAACTTCAGAAGACCATAACTCATTCATATTTCATTCGACTAGCTATTTTAATATAGTTTTGGAATCATCAAAACAAGTAGATTAGGTCGATATAAAAGTCAGGTAAAACAAATCATCAAACAGGCATCAACTTGGACCTAAACCAAATTTGTCTTTTTCAAAACATTGTCAAAAACACCAATCATCAATAATTCGTATTTTTAACCATAAATAGATGAAAATCAAGGCATATAATCTAAAAACACCAATCATCAATAATTCATCTTTTTAACCATAAATAGATGAAAATCAAGGCATATAAATATGGAATCAACAATCAATCAACCATACTCTGATACTAATTTTAAGCAAAATTAATGGGGCAAGAACAACGGGTCATACTTTTTTGAAGGTTTGACGAGAGTTGTTAAGCCACCAACAAATTTAGCCTAAGATCACGCTTTGTTTCACTAGGAACACAAATTATAGTTCACGAAACAAATGCCTTTGTATGTTTTTGATGAATTAAGGACTCCTATCCTTCACTAGTTTTGCACCATCTATCTTACAATAGATTCTCAAATTCAGTTTTAATCAAAAAGTTCAATTGATCTTATCTGCAATATTTTCTTTTCTTGTAACTTTCTCAATAATTCATTTTTTTAATCATAAATAGATGACAATCAAGGCATATAAGACCTTGAAGGCAAGCCTTCATGCTCACAGGTCGCATGAACCATTTGTCTTATAAATTGTGTGTTAAGTTGATGTAATATTGACTCGGACCAGATTCAATCTTAACCCAACCCGAGTATTTATTTTTTATTTATGATAGTGCAATTATACAAATAAGTGTCCAATCTTATCCTCAAGATAAGATTGGACGATTATCATCCATTGAGGAGGTGGTTGTAACTACCAACCAATTTCCTAATTGTAGGGAAGGTGATTTGATTCCTAATGGGAGTGGGAAAAAGGAAGTTACATAGAGGAATATACTGCAGATGAGAGTCAGTTAAAGTTTGAAACATAACTTGATTTCAGAAACTACTATAAGAGAAGAATTGGAAAACCAGTGAAGGATTGAATCTTTCATTCATCAATACCACACAAAAGGCACTTGGTTTGCGAATAATAATTTGTGTTCCTAGAGAAATAGAGCATGATTTGGGACTGAATTCATTGGTGTCATAACAACGCTTGTGAAATTGTCAAAAAGGTATGACCCGTTGTTCTTACCCTATTAATTGCTTATCAATGGTATCAGAGCATGGATGGTTGATCGTTGATTCCGTGTTTAAATGCATTGATTTTCTTCTATTTGTGACTAAATAGATGAATTTTTGATGATTGGTACTTTTAACGATTTTTTTGAAAAAGATAGATTCGATTTAGGTCATATTTGATGCCTGTTTAATAATATTTTAGGCTTGATTTTTACAGAAGCCTAATCTACTCATTCTGAGGTTTTCGAAACTATTTTATAATAGCAAATCGGATTAAAAACGAGAGGGTTATGATCTTTTGAAGTTTGGCAAGTTTTGACTGCATTTTTGACAAATTTGCTATTGTTTTACCTCTTTTTCAAAAATTTCCATGCACCATTATAGCTTAGTTTTTTGTTTTCATGATTTTCTCATTTCAAACTTTGCAAAACTATATTATAATAGAGAATCCGATGTGCTTTTGGGCTGTGCTTGTTGAAATTCTTGACTTGAATGTTACTTTTTCATTATCAATTCATTTCGGGCTTTTCAGAAAGGTATTTTAATAGCCAAATTGATTTAAAATGAATAGATTGCAATTGTTTGAAGTTTTTGGATAACGATGTTATCCAATTAAAGTTATACTCAAACCTTCAAGCCCTTTATGATTTATTTGCCTTCTATCAGAAAGTTGTGGCATGTGTTATCATATCATAATGTATTTCTGATTCCTAGTTCCTATTTTAGCCATGGTTGAACAGGAAAAAACTCGAATCACTCCAAGTGGGAGTTCTAGATGTAGAGTAAAAGAAAAAAGTGGAAGAGCACATCATCGAAGAACAAGTTTTCGAGGACGAGAGATCATAAAAAGTGGTGTATCTAGAATGACACAAGACTAGTTAAGAAATGAAAGGGCTATTCAAAGGAAAAGAGAGAAGAAACTAAAAGAGTTCAAGTCTTTTAATATGTCCCCAACAATTTCAGTTGCTAGCTTTATTCAACTTTTGAATTAAAGCGTATAGAACTGAAAAACTATATGGATCTCTCAGATTGGGAATATTTGGCTTTTTTAGTAGATTCCCTTCGTAAACCATGGAAAGAGAGACTGGTTAAAGTATGTCACGAGGTTTGTCCTAGCAAACCTTTTAGTGTGTATATACATTATCTCAAATTTAAGGGGGAGAACTTTATTACAAATGACTTGTGAGCTCATTTGGGTTGCTTATTTAAACATATGTAATATGTTGTTTCTCTCTTGGATATGAATATGTGAGTATTATCATATTTTAAAATCTTTGTTGTTTCATAGTACATTGAAATATGATAATGGTCTAATACTTAGTGATCTTTGTGAATAAGTTATTATTAATAAATATTGAGAAATTGTTTTTTGTGATTTTAGTTAAATATTTGGAGTGTAAATGATGATTGAATATTTTGAATACCATTTTGATTTTACACCATATGTGAAACTATTATTAGAATTAATTTGCCTAAATGTATATTTATACATGCCTAATTGATAAGTGTTTTTGCATAAATGTCTCTAAGCTACAAACATGACATAATATAGTATTATATCTATCTTAAACAAATAGGAGAAACTAAATGGTGACATTTATGATACCTAGAGTCGTAAGAGATGGTATGTTTTAGAAGAACAAAATGTGTGTGAAGGCATAAACCATGTACTTAGTCAGCCATAAGAGGGTAACATTGCTCAGCATAGGAGAGAACTTGAAACTTACAAAGCCTAGAAAAAGGCAGATTCTATTACATGTGGAATAATTGTAAGCTCTGTGGTTGATGAAATGATTTCTGAATGTGAGAAATTTCCTAATGCTCATGTGATTTGGATGCAGTTGCGAGGAACATATGGGGGCACTTTTGTGACCCGTCTGAGACAGCTAACTATCAAGTTTGACACTTTGAAAAAGTGTCATGATCAAAGTATCAAGCAACAACTTAGGATGATGTCAAATATGATAACACAACTTAAGAATGCTGGTCACGTTCTGTGTGATGAGCAATAGGTTCAAGCAATAATCTGATCCCTTCCCAATAATTGAGAACATTTGAAGGTTAACCTGACCTACAATGAAAGTATAAAAAAAACTTTTTTTGATATTGCGCGATATGTTGAACTTGAAGACGAACGATTTGGTACTGCTAAAATTACTACTAATGCCTATATGGCTGAATCAAGTGGTATGAAATTTTTAGGCTTCAAGTGCGAGAAAGATTGGAAGAAGAAAGAAAAGAGTAAGGAGACCGAGGAAGGACCCTTTGAGAAAAAGCACAAACCAAATTCCAAGAAAGGAAAAAGTTTTTAAAGAAAAGAGACAAGAACAAGATGAAGTGCTGCAATTACCATGTTCTAGGGCATTTTGCTCGTGAGTGTACCAAGCTGAAAAAGATAGCATTCTTAAATGCATCTCTAAGTGTTGTATATATTACAAGCACTTAGTTGAGATTGAGAAGAGTTTGTCGAGTTTCGTCGAGGTACATCTAGATGTACATGGATTTATATGCGGAACAATGCAAGACTAGAAGTCAAGGGAATAGGCACTTGTAAAATAAATTTGCGTGGTGGCCTATCCTTCATGTTGCATGATGTTCTGTATGCTATCTGATGAAACTTAATATTTGTCTTAGTGCTTTTAGATGATGGTTTTGATTTATTTTTTAGTCGGACTGATATAGGAATAATGTTTTATAAGGTTTTGGACTACGTTATGATGGTTTCATCATTTTAGAGTATAATTTTTCAACTTATGACTTATTATATTGACCATTGTGTAATGGCATGTTCTTCAAGTAATAATAATATTTATGTTACTTGGCATGCAAGATTAGGTCATATAGGGCAAGAACGAATGAATAGGTTGGTAAAAGAAGGACATTTGTGTCCTTTATCTAAAATTGAATTGCCGACTTGTGAAAATTGTCTTGCTGGAAAGATTACGCGAAAACCATTTGGGAAAGCCAAGAGAGTGGTGCCATATACTTCATTACATTCATTGATAATTTCATGTGATTCGGTTATGTCTACTTGATTTCTCATAAATCTAAAGCAGTAGAGTTCTTTAAAAGATATATGAATGAAGTTGAAAATCAATTGGATAAAAGAATAAAGGTTCTGAGAACCAACCTAGGACGTAGATATCTGTTAAATCAATTTGAAGAGTTATTTAATGAAATGAGCATAATTATACAATTGACTATTCATAATTGGATATGGTAAGGTCAATGATGACACAAGAAAATTTGCCTATCTCCTTTTGGGGAGATGCATTATTGACTGCGACTTACATTTTCAATAAGGTGACTTCTAAAATCAGTAACTTCCATTCCTTTTGAACTTTGGATTGGTCATAAAATAAACCTAAATGATCTACGACCTTAAGGTTGTGCTGCTTATATTAAATATTGTCTGAGTGAAGTTGGTAAATCAAGTCCAAAAGAAAAGAAATATATCTGCATTAGATACTCAGAACGCTCCAATGGGTATGTGTTCATTGATGAGTTGGAAGATAGACGTGTGGCTGAAACTAAATCACGAGATATCAGATTTTGAAAAATATTTTCCCAAAAAGGAATGACATAACTAGCGTTGAGCCTCTGTATGAAATGTTGAATTCAGAAGACTAGAAAATGTCATCAGATACACTTTATAAGGCAAATGAGCAAGAGACAATTCCTGGTCCAAGTGGGAATTTTGAATCCCAAATTCCTATAGAGGAATCCGAATTTCCACTGCATAAAAGTACAAGAAAAGTAGTACCTAAACGATCTTATCAGATTGAGGATTATGTTTTCCTGGTATCTCCCACGGAGTTGTATGAACCCAACTCTGCGGCTGAGGCTTTGTCGAGTCCTGAAAAGGATGAATGGTTGAAAGCGATGAAAGAAGAATTAGAGTCCATGAAAACCAACAATGTCTGAAATCAAGTTGACCTTCCACAAGGACATAACTCTATTCGGAATATGTGGATTCTCAAGGTTAAACATAAATTGATGGGTCAATAGAAAGACACAAAGCTCGACTGGTGGCTAAAGGTTTTATTCAAGACGATGGAATAGATTATGAGGAAACCTTTTCACTAATTGAAAAGTTTACCTCTGTTTGACTACTTTTGGCTATAGTTGCATGTTTAGATTTAGAAATACATTAAATAGATGTGAAGACTGCTTTTCTCAATGGAGAATCAAATGAGGAAATCGATGGAATAACCTGTAGGTTTCATTGTTAAAGGCTAAGAAAAGACAGTTTGTAATTCTCTCTTTACATAGATGATATACTATTAGCCAAAAATGGCTTGCAGTATCTGAAAACTATCAAGTCATGATTTTCCAAGTCATTTGATATGAAAGATATGGGTGAAATAGACTACATATTAGGTGTAAAGATCCAAAGAGATTATTCCAAGAAATCTTTGAGTTTGTCTCAAGAAACCTACATAAGAAAAATATTGGAACGTTTTCGAATGAGTAGTTGCAAGCCCATGGATACTCCAATATCCAGCGGTGAATCTTTAAGTTTTGTAATGTGTCTCAAAAGTGACAAAAAGAAGGAACAAATATAGTTCTATAATCTAGTGCTATTGGAAGTCTGATGTACGCTATGAAATGTACTCATTCAAATATATGTTATGTCATAGGTTTGATAAGCAGATATCAATCTAATCCTAGAATAAATCATTGGAAGGCAGTGAAGAGAATGTTCCAATATCTAGGGGAGAACTCTAGACTATTTGTAAAAAGGTTATATAAATGGATATGATCAATATATTGACATCTGTTATGTTCTTACTAAATGATGATACCATTTTTTTTGTGAAAAGAGTAAGAAATAACCAAGCACTTTGTGGCTAGTGCATCTGTAGTGCAAGAAGTTGTTTGGTTCACGAGATTCTTTGAGCATTTGTGTATTGCAAAGAATTTGAAGGGTCTATGACTTTATATGGTGATAGTCAGGTGGCTATCGCATATATAAAAGGATCCTAAGTATCACAACAAAACCAAAAACATTGATATCAAGTACAATTTTGTGAGAGATATAGTAACAAGTGGAAAATTGAATTTACAATACATTCCTACGCGTAAAATGGTAGCTGATCCCTTTAGGAAGGCGATATCAAGAGACTTGTTTAAGTAACATGTTAAGTCTCTAGTCTTACGTAGGTCACATAAACCATTTGTCATATAAATTGTGTGTTAAGTTGATGTAATATTGACTCGATTCATGTCCGCCATGTGCAAATTGAGAGATATAAGATTTTTTTGGGATCATTGATCGAGATGTTGAGCGACCCTATATAGTCTTAACTCGACCCGAGAATATGATTTTTATTTACGGTAATGCAGATATATAAATAACTGTCCAATCTTATCCTGAAGGATAAGATTGGATGGTTATCATCCATTGAGGAGGTGGTTGTAACCACCAACCACTTCTCTATTTTTCTGGAAGGTAGTTTGATTCCTAATGGGAGTGGGGAAAAGGAAGTTACAGAGAGAAATATATCACAGACAAAAGTCAGTTAAAGTTTTGAACAGAACTTGAATTCAGAAACTACTATAAGAGAAGAGTTGCAAAACCACTGAGGGATTGGAATCCTTGATTCATTAAAAATACACAAAAGACACTTAGTTTGTGAACTATAATCCGTGTTCGTAAAGAAAGGGAGCATGATCTGGGGCTGAATTCGTTGGTGGCATAGCAATGCTTGTGAAATCGTTAAAAAGGTATGACCTATTGTTCTCTCCCCGTTAATATTACTTAAAAATGGAGCAAGAACAATTGGTCGTACCTTTTTGAAGATTTAACGAGAGTTGTTATGCCACCAAAGAATTCAGCTCAAGATCACGATCTGTTTCACTGGGAACACAGATTATAATTCACGAACCAAATGCCTTTACATGTTTTTGATAAATTAAGAACTCCTATTGTTAATTGAAAAAATGGCTTTTAGGAAAAAATTAGTTTAAAACAAAGCCGTCACTTAATTTTTTAAAGAAATTAAGAAAACTTTAATAAGATTTTCAAGGCCCTAAATAGAAAAAGTCCTAAAATTTTAGAGAAATGGGTAAGGGTCCAACTTCCACTTTTGAGAAGAAATTAATCACTCAAAAAATGGCCACTAACTTGCGGTTGACCAGCGATTAAAACTCGTTTGACTAACTTTTGAAAAGATCAATGTTGAAACTAAAACTTAGGAAAAATGTAAGAACTTGCACAAACATATTTGGAGTATTAAAAAAAACTAGAAATGCATTTTATCAAATTAAAGAATCACAAAAATCACATTTAAATAATAACACAAATGGTTTGACTTTTGGGGAATTTAATTAGATTAAAAGCAAATAAATAAATGCTAGTATGCAACTAGATACAAATAGATAAATAGTATAATGCAAGAAAAATAGAGTTGAGAGTTTGGGCCTTGACCCATGTATCCAGAAAAGGCTGCTACAGAATTTGGGCTTTTAAGCCCTAGTTTTCTCCTGTATCACTGCAATGTATACACACTCTGTACCAGTATATACAACGTGAATCCGGCTCCTAAATCCTTGTAAAAGCTTCCTGACAACCTGTATTTTAGCTTCCATTTCTGTACTTCATCTTTAAAAAGGAGGCCGACTCTGAGACGGAGGAGTTTGAGCCTCTTTGGTTCATGCCGAAATGCAAAGGACAGGAGCAAGTCCAAAACGGACTCGTATGAAATTTACAACAAAAGAAAGAAAAGCAAATCAGTAAATGAGAAACAGAGGAGCTGCCACAAATATACGTTTAACTTAATATAGATGTAACAGCCTCACAAGTAACAAATAAGCAAAAATGTTATTTTAAAGAATTTATACCTTGAAGTCATCGTGTGAAAACCAGTGAAGAAGAGAAATTCTCCTCAAGACAAACCATAGATTAATGAATTTAAAATTTATGATGTCAACATTATTCCTAGGAATTAAATAGAGGTGAAAATTATTTCAACAAGTGTTATTTTAACAAAGTGAGGGACCCTGGTGGACTGAAAATAACCAAGTTTGACAGCATATGCTCATATTAAAGAAATGAAGAATAGTTCTTTGCTAAACTTGACAGAAGAGCATTCAAACCAACCGAAAACAACATGATAATGATAAATATTAAACTAGATAATATTCAATGACCATACTTCACTTCTGGAATAAGAGTTATAATTTAAGAACCTCAAATTCTTAATAGACGAAAGCATAACTAGATGAAGAGATGAGGATATAATGAGTAAGAAAGCAGAAACCAAATAAATTCATAACAGACCAGTAAAATGAAGCATGACTTGAAACAACACCATAAGATTAACCCAACAACAACTGATTCATGAGATGAAGATATGAGCTAGGAGACAAAACCATTTTTAAACTAAGAAAAACTTGAATTCTTGATTCCATCTACCATGAAGCAAAAGTCTAGGAAGAGAGATATAAGTAAACTCAAAACACCTCATAATTTAGTGAACTTGAGCATAGTCGACCAGTCTTCAAAGAGACTGACAGGTTTCAACAGAAAGTAAGAAAAATGAAACAAACACACAAGTAAGAGTTCAAGTAAAAATGGGTTTCAAACATTCAAAAAACCATACAACAATCTATAACTTGAAGCTTTGAATTTCAAGAGAGACCAGACAAAGTTACGAGGAGAATAAAATCAAGCAGTTAGAATTAGTGAAAAAATGCCAACTTTTACGAGGCTAAAACTCAATAACATATCATATGCCAGATTAACATGTCGTTACAGGTATTAAAACCCAATCAGTCCAATCCACCTCAATATTATTATACTTATAGTCAAAAGACTTCATGTAAATTCACATGAATCAAACCAGGGAATAAATCCAACAAAACAACAACAAGAAGCTCATGCTGAAAGGGTACTAAAGCTAAATTCTATTTGTGGACACGACAAAGCAAAATGAATGAAAATAAGTTAAAATTAGAAAGGATTTTTACCTTTTTTGAAGCAGGAACTAGGAACTTGAGCTTGAGCCGAACTTCGACACCACACGGAGCTTTGTTTGATAACCCTCAAGCTCCGAGTCCCAAAATCAGGAACCTTCAAAATTGAATGAGTTTTTTTGAATTTTTTTTTCAAAATGGAAGTTGAATGTATTTTCAGGTGAAGGAATCACCCCCCTTAAAATGGTGATGAACTAGTGATGTTATAGAAGATTTTAGGGCAACGATGGGGGGGAAAATTCGTAAGGTAATTTGGGGAAAGAGGGTCAGATTTTGAATTCAAAATTCATATTCCCATGTTGGGGACAAGAATCTCTAGGGTTTGTTGTAAAATCCTCAACGGATTGAAAAACTCCACCGTTGATTGAGGGATTGAGCGTGAGATAGGATAGATTTAGACACGTCAGTGATGTTTGTTGGTCTGTTGGGGTCGGGGTTGTCTGGAATCATTGAGGAGGAAGAGGAGTGTGCACATGTGATGGTGAGGAGCACGGAAAGAAGAAGGAAAAAAGGGGTGTTGTTGCCTCCCAGCACATGCAAGTGTGTGTGATTAAAATAAGTAATATAGCGGCCTAAATTAAAGGACCGGATTATCGTACCCAAGGGATTTAATTTAAATTTTTAATAATCCGAGTTATAATGTTTGGAGTGCGATAAGGAAATAGTTGATTAAAGTTTGTATCAAATAGATTTACTTGTAAATTAAACTTGTGCTAAAATAAACAAATCTATTTCTTTTTGTATTTTAATTATCAAATGATGCGAGATTCTGGGATTGTAACCTTAATGACATAGTATTAATCAAGAATTTCACACTTATGTTTGGGAAGTGATTATTGATTTGCAAGATTAAAATTACTAAATTGGGGTTGCACACCTCCGTTGGCCTATTCCTATTGTTTGCTTAACTACATCCTCGAGCGGGGATAAACAATACAATAGAAATGTATTAACATTTTCTTTCTACCTATTAAATCAAGCTTGGTGTAAAGGTAGTTGTCACAAATCTCCAATACACAAATCAATCTAATATTTTAGTTGAATAAGCTCCCTACATTATTGTGTTCTATGTATTCCAACATCTTTCGAATTCACAATGCATAACATATTCATTCCATAGGTGATCAAGCTAAGAAATGTAGATTAAATAATGTAAGAATAATCACAAAACCCATTCATAAGCATAAAAACTCAAAGATTAACACATTGTCTATGGCTAAAATCCCAGAAAATGAAAAGATTAGCCACTCATGCTAATCATACACAACAATACCATAACAAAATACATCAACATACAATGAAATGAAAATAAAACTAACCCAAAATGTCTTCTGCAAGTTATAGCCACCTCACAAGCTTCTCCTCTATAACTCAGACTAACATTAGGTTAAACAAGCTACCCATGACTTTTATAGCCCAAAAATTTGACTTTTAACTCGTTTTTCCTTAAGTTTGCGACTTGAACTAGTATTAATTTAATCAAATTCTGCGTATAATGTTGACTGAGTAAATGTTTCAACTTTTTTACACTAGTCCGTACGCGGACTAGTGCTAATTAGGTAGAATTTTCACCTACTCTGTTGACTTGATAATTTCCAGGATCCAAACACTGGTCCACAACGCGCCTTGGTCGCGGACCAAGTGTTGAAATTTTTATCTTCTTATTTTCTTGTACGGGTTATCTTCCTTTGTTTGGGGTCTTATTTCGGATCTTCAAAATCTGATAAAATTAATAAAAACACAACCCCTAAGGCGTAATTTGTCCAGTGTTAACAAAATAGACAAAAATCCTATTAAAATACCTAAAACTCTACGGATTTACTCTCTAACTCAACTCCAATTATGGGACTTTTGCTTATTTAGGTGTATAAATACGCCTAAGATCACCACGCCACACTTTTTGTACGTCCTTAGGTAAATCAAGGCACTTGCATGCAAAAACCTAAATAGTATGTATAATAAACTTTATATGGAAAACCCTTTTCATACCAAGGCAAACATTTTTCAAGATTGCTAGCAACACCAACTTTAATAAATACTTTAATGAATCAATGCGGACTCATGCAGAATTTCAGTTACACCTTTACCTAGTTGTCACCCTTAGATGATCATGTGCCTTCACTATAAGAATTACCCATGCACACAATTATACTCCTAAAAGAAGATTATATTTGGGTACACAATCAACTCTCCCTCTCAGATTTGCTTATAGTTACTATAAACTTGCTCTTAATGTTTAAATTTCACCTAGTTCGAATTTTCACTAAAAGGATCACTTAGGTAATTTTATTTGGTTATAATGTAGGCTTAGAGCTGGTAGGATATATTTTCTGGATATAGCTGTCAAGGTTCATTTCCCGCGCGCTAAAAGCTTACACTAACCCTTTTTCACTTCTTTTGAATTTAATCCTTTTCATTCCAACATCCTTTATTTTTTTTCTTAATTTACACATTCAACACCATCAACAAATATTTACAAATACTTTATTGTTCTGTTTTCTCATTTTTTTTCAAACCATAAAATTTTAACTGCTTAAGTTCCATTTCAGCTTCTAATTCCCTGACTTTTTGTGCTAAAAGCGCTCAAGATTTAGGACCAACACTGATAAACATCAAAGAAAGGATTCATCTTGAAATGTAGCTAATCAAAGAAAAAGTCTAAAGCTCAATGGGCTAACTAGGAGGTTTTGATTAAATGGATACAGGATGACAATGTATTCGGGTTATCAAAGAAATACCTAGATCCTTTCTCTTAAATTTAATATCTACTAAGATAATTTAATATACCAGGCAAGTTCTAATAGCTATAGCAACATAGACTAACAATTCAGCTCACAATTATATGGCACATGTTTCATCATAAGGCAACACTAGATTCACTATCATATATTTCTCATGAATTCAAAATTAAATCAAGTACGAATTTCAAGTCTTAGCTACTAGAGACTCAAGAATTTATGCTATCTTAGTTGTCATGGTTCACAAATAACAAATATTTCTACATACTATCGACATTCTAAAAATGAGACTCTATTTGACAAGTACCCTTAGGACGGTCGTCATCCATCCGTCATAGGGTAATGTCACTCAACTATGACTATCAAATTAAATAATTATACTAGAATGCAAAATTAAGCATATATACAAGATAATTGTAAACATGCTTCATATAAGGCTGTCTAAAAATAAAAGCAAACATAAGCATGTCAAAATAACAAGTGCAGTATAAATCAAAATACAACAATAGCATGTGCCAGTCAGTAGCATAAGGTTCCCCACCCCACACTTAAATAATAGCACTTCCACCAGTGCTAACCAAAATGAACCTGTGGAACGGGGAGTAGATGCTCAATCCTCCAATGTTGGCATCACCTCATCATCCTTCTCCTCGTCATCCTCCGTGTCACTCTTTGTTGTATTTGGATCAGAGCGAATGTCATCATTGACCGACTCCACGAACTGAAGTCCGAGGAACAACATTGCATGGGCATGATCATTAAGGGATACTGGACCTTCACCTCGGCAAGCTCCTCAGCTGTGGCTGGGCGTCTACTCGTCCGGAGCATCAGCATCTGGAGCCCAAACATCCGTGCCTGGACTAACTCATCTCTGTGGGCGAGCTCAGTGGCAGTAAGGATAGGGCGTGTGAATGTCTTCGGCCCTTGAACATTGCTGACTACATGGGGGGATGCCTCAACGTGGGGGTAGTAATCAAAAGCCTCAGTGGGCACACCTGCACGTAAACATAACTCAGTAATAATACCGCCGAATGCATACCTGCGACCCTTGTGTGTTCGGGCATTTCTCATGGCTGACTTTAGTATCGACCCAAAGTTAAGCTCCATCCCCATCATGAAAGCATATACCAAATAAACCCGATCCATCGTGACCTCCAAAAAATGTTATCCTGGAAAGAGGACATGGGTCAATATCTTAAGCCAAACACGGGCATCCTTGTTAAGATGCCCAAATGGGAAGGTCTGGTGGAATCCCCTGTAAGCATGCCTGTGCAGTCGACTGTGGTCCAAAGAGTGTGCGATGAATAGACTAGTATGGAGGATGCTGGAGTAACTCGTCGAATACATCTGGAAGTATATCCGAGCGGGTGCCAATAATCTTATTTATGGCCAGAGGAGTGAAGTCAACGATGACATCTCGCACCTTGGCCTATCACGTGCGTGGATCCTTGCTCATGTTGGCATAGAACTCCCGAACTATGCTCAAATTACATGGGAGGGGCTGCTCAAACAAGAAATGCAGCTGATAGTCGAGGTATCGCTGGTAGATACGATGATAGTCCCATGAGAGCGACTCGGCAACAATACGGAACTTAGGAAAGTATTTGGACACATTGTGGCTTTTATACTACTTTTGCCCTTCTCAGTTGACCGCATTTAATCCAAATCGGAGTGCCCTCCTTTTATGTACGGGGCCTCTTGGGACTATTGGGATGTCTCGAGGCCTCCGTCTGCTACTTGCAACTGTAGCTCAACGGGGATGTCCAGTTTGCCTTCATCTTGATGCCATAATATCCTGCAAAATCAAGAAAAGAGCATGAATGTACAATAAAAGAGAGATCTTTCAGCCTAATATCTAACACCCACGACCCCACACTTTATTTCAAAGTATCCAAGGAAAAGGTACTTAGACTTCCCAACTCAAGTCATTTCACTACATGAAATTTCGACAGCAACACCTTCAATCACTATGCAACAACCCCAAACAGTAGCTCACAATCCTATGTTAACAATGTTCAGCAAGTAATCAACCCCTAAACCTTCTAAATATCTCATTTTTAGATGTGAAATCACGTGAGAGTAATTATAGCCCTCAAACATAGCACATAAACATTATACAACCATTAAACAATTTCACTTTGCACTAATCCTAACACAGAAAACAGTACTCAGCCCGATTTCCTCATTTTGAACATTGAAACAGTCCCATGTTATCAATTGTTCAAAAGTACAACAGTTAACAGCCATAAACGGTCTAGATTCCCTAAGTTTAGACATGCGAGTATAATAAAGTACTCACAGCCATCGAAGAAATCAAGAAATAAAGTGAAAGGCAGCACAATGTAAATTCAGTCTTAGGAGGAGAAACACAACCCCACACTTAAATTGAACGTAGTGTGTAAGAAGGTACTTAGACTTCCCAACTCAATTCATCCCATCAATTTAAATATAGATAGCATTACTCCTAATCATTAAGCAACAACACCTCATTTACTGTCCAGTTATAAAAAATGCAGCGGCTAACAGTCCCTCCTCACTCGTTTCAACAGTTTAACAGGCCCTATTCTCCTAGATTTCTCACTTTGCAGGGACAATCAAAGACATCATAACGTACGCTTAACTGAGTGCATCCTCTTATCATTTACTATTAAGCAATCATGACAAGTAAGGGAAGTAATGCTTAAAGATAAAATAATAGTTGAACAGTTCCATTTTGTACAATTACAGCAGAAGCAACCCCAGTGCCTTAGTTTTCAACAGCTTAAAAGTTCTTTACTTTCCTAGATGCATGATTGCTAGATTTTCAAACATAACGTATACACTCCTAATCAGGAGAGACAGTCAGCTTTCGACAAAATTCTCATTACAAAAGTCCCCAAATCATGATTGACACAAGCGTAAGCACATGAATAGGTAATGCAAACATGAAGACTCACACATAGAACAATTCAACCCAAGAAAATGTTAAGCATTACACACTTACACCCCAAACTTGAATTCTGGTGAACGTTAGTAATCCACTTGCAAATGAACAACAAATAAGCCTCAAGATTGCAAGCATCCTAATTTTTTCCAATTTTCCACAAGAATTTCGGCCTTGGGTTTTACCCAAGAAACAAAATCAATAAGAGTTTGTCAAGTAGAGAATTTAAGCTGAAAAACTGATACCCCATAAGAATCTAAAAAGAATATGCATACATTCATTTTAATCTATTTCAATTACTACTCACTAAGTTGAAAAACAGTCAGGCAATGTTGGTAACGAGAATTTGAATGAGAAAACAATTACTTGAGGTAATGAGTAATTGAAGAAGAAGAGTGAATTGTTTGCCAATTGGGGGTGCGCGTCGCGAATTTGGGATATTGTGGGATTGTGTTGTAAGAATTTTGAAGAGAAAAGTGGTAAAGATGATAAATGAGATCAGGTTTAAGGGAAATAAAGTGATGAGGAAGTATTTCAAAGCAAATGGGCTGGGTCGAGTCAGTAAAAACTGAACAAAAATGCACGGTGGGCGCACAATTCTACTTGGAAAAAAAATGTTTTTCATCATTTTGGGCATAGGTAGGCGTCCTCTCTGCATGGCGGAGGGGATGTGAAAAGCTCTCTGCTCAGATTAATTAAATATTTTTTTGTTTGGGACTTGAAAAAATTGATCTAACATCTAAACATGCTAAAATATGCTATAACAATTGATTTTGACCAAAAAAATCCAAAAAATAACCAACAACTCAACAGGAATCAAAGATTAAAAATTGCACAATTTTGGCACCAAGTTCACCACGTGGAATAGTGTATTTTTATGCAATTTTTTATTTTCTGATTTTTCTTGGGCTTAAATTCATGAAAAACATTATTTATTTATTTATTTATTAATTTATTAGGAATTCAAAAAAGCTAAATAAATGAAAATAGAAAAATATCACCTCATCACGGGTTGGCTCCCATGTAGCGCTTGATTTAACGTCACAGCACGACGCAACAGTGTCACACCCCATCCTAGGGTCGTGATCAGTGCTCGATAGGGACACCTAGACACATGCTAACCTGAGTTTCCCAATCTATCCGACCTGGAAACCTACCGGA
>JAOTQR010000011.1:14669616-14684273 GCA_025774065.1 Solanum ossicruentum | reverse complement strand
AGCAAATTTGAGCTAAGCAAGTAGGTGACTCACCTGCTAGCTTCCTAAGTCCTACAAGCACCTCAATTCTCTCACTTCATTTAAGACTGTAATCTTCTCAATTCGATACAAGACATGTATACACTCGACCCTCTTAAGCGTTAGACGCACATATAGCCCATTAACATGAGGTTCAAGCACTTTTTAAGAATTAGTACTAACTTGACCAAACTATGTCATATTTCATTTGCATTGTGCCAGCATTGTAAGGTGTGGGGTGTTAAAATTGGAATGTCAAGAAAATGGCCACAACAACTTAAATTTTTGATACTAAATACTAAATTGTTTATGGTTAAATTGTTTATTAGTAGAATCAAAGATTTGTGATTAATTGTGATCAAATCAATATATTAAAATTAATCACTTTTTGAGAGACTCTTTTGTCAAGATGTATCAATATGATTTCAAATGTGATCAATAAGTTAATGTCCAATTGTTTTTCTAGTATAAACAATTCATAGTTGTTTAAATAACTTACAGTTGTTTATGCTAAACAATTATAATTTGATCTACACAGCCACTAGTTATTTATCTATTTTATTACCCATTGAAATATCTTTTTTGTCAATATATAGATCAATATGTTTTCAGATATGATAAATAAATTAATGTCTAATTGAGGTTCTCATTTAAACAACTCGTAGTTGTTTAACCAACTGAGAGTTGTTTATACTAAACAATCATCGGTAAACAACTTGTATTTATATAGGCAGTCATGTTCACATGTAGACATCATAGAGGCTTCATTCAGTCACAAATTAATCACCTTTTGAAAGATTCTTTTTATCAACACGCACCACTTTAGGTTTTAGTACAAACAACTATTAGTTTCTTAAACAACTACCTATTGCTTATGCTAACTACTCATATTTTGAACGACACAATTACTATTATCTATTTTGGTTGCTTAAACAACAAACACGCATAAATAACTTATAATTATTTAAACTTCTTCAAAAAAATATGATTAAAAAAATAAATAAATTACCTTCAAATAGTGAAATGAAGAAAAGAAAGATGAGGAAGACAAAGAGACAACCTTCTTGCTTATCTTGTGCACCCGTGAAAGGAAGAAAAGAAAGAGAAGGATTAAGAGAGAAGGAAATTCTTTGGCAGAGTAAAGGAAAGAGAAGAGAATGGAGAAGAAAAAAGATGACTTTCTTGAGAAGTAATTCTGATCATTAAGCCGACAGAATTTTTAATTCTTTTTGTTTATGAATTTTTATTTTTTAATTTGATCCCAAACTTTTAAATATTTCAATTCAATCCCATTAACCCATAATTAAAATATTAATATTAAAAAAATAAAAAATAAAATAAAAATCGCTTTTTATTCTATTCAATTGAATGTCCCTTTTATCTCATTATCTCAAGATATCTAGGATAGAGGAAGTTCAATATTTTTCCTCCTGTAGTGAGGGCGATGATTTTTTTCCTCAAAAGAACTGTGGAGGGAATATTAAATCTAGCTGAAAAATCTATTTGAAATTTTAAGCCACACTTATTGAGTGTTGTCTCTGTAATTATAAATATAGCACTCTTAAGAGTGTAGCAAAATAAATCATTAAGCGTAGGCAATTATTTTATGATTTGGCCACACTTATAAAGTGTAATCTATATTGTCTGAGGGCATATTTTTTAGGTGTTGCCTATTTTTCTGTAGTCAAAAGATTTAAGCAAAAGCTCACGCTTTAAAAATGTGCCTTTAGATACTTTTAGCAATATTTTTTAAGTGTGGTCGAGAATTATTGTGGCCACAGGCCAAATTTGTTGTAGTGATTAAGTACCATCAATTAATCCTATCTTATTCCTTCCTAAGAGAGAGTTTAATTAATCGATTCTACAATGTGTAATTCTCAATATCAAGCAATAGAAAGGAGATTATACTTATTCTACTAATATTAGCAAGACTAAGTAACAAGGGATGATTATAATCAATGTTTTTGTCCTAGCATTGAATTTCCATTCTAAGGAGTGTTTGCACCAGTGTTTTTGTTGAGATCTTGATGAAGACTTGTGGATATATGCTCATTTCCCTGCTGGAATTGTTCATATTTCCGGACTTTCTTTTAAATTCTGTATAGGCAATAACAATTTTTCAAGATCAACATTGAAGTTTTAGGTACTCAGTTGATTAACACAATAACACACCAAAGTTGTAAAAATTGAACTTTTGAGATTATCCATTTACAATAAAAAATCAAATGAATCTTTCCACGAAGATCGATGGAAACCAGACTTAACCGTTGAATCATGGATTGAACCTTTCTCACTAGTGATTCATACGAATTGCCAAAAATGTTTTAGACCATAATCTTAAAAAAAACACTATTCATTTTTTAAAAACTTTATGTCAAGCAATGTCACTTAAATTGAAATAATAGAAAAATTAAAATACTTATCAAGAAATGTTTGTGATATTAGTAAAATTAAAATTTTGTATCCTCTGTTATTTTTTTTGTCAAAATTGTATTATTTGAACATCGATCCCCTACCAGTGCTATGTCGTGGATCTCTTATTTATTACCCTTTAAATGTCGTTTACATTAACATTTTAATTTTTAATTTCGACAAAAAGAGTTACATAACGTAGGACTGTGATCACTTTATTCACCGCTAATAATTAACTTTTTCCCACTTGTTTTGCTATTCAAAAATATTCCATAGCTATTGTCGTAGATAAATTATTTTCGCTGAATTTGAATGAAAAGAAAAAAAAAAGTAATTACTTTATATGGAAAAATTAAGAAGTTTTTAACTATTTTAGTGAGAAATTATTTTCATCATGTATTTTTTTAGTGAGTTAATTAAATAAAAAATATGTCAAAAATTTGGGAGAGCAAGAGATGACTCCGCAGATACCTTACGGTGGGAGATGAGTCACGAGATCTGCCTTGTAGTCATTTTCAGCTAGCTAGCTGGATGCAGAATGCCGCACGGCTTTCAATGTGACATCACCATCGACTTTCTGAAGCGCCTTTTTTTGACTTTTTTGTCTTTGCAGGTGTAGGATTTCAAATCCATCTGGATTAGCTTCTACCAGACTCATAATTGTGTAAGCACTTTTCAATACAAGATGACCCACCACTTTGACTAACTACACAATTTTGATAAAAGATTGACCCACTCTTCTCACTGAGGACACATGACACGTACAGTACTATATATCATTTTGTCCTATCATCAGTGGATTATATTCATACTGCACTCCACTCCACTCCCCATCAGGCAACCTCTAGCATGTCTCACCTTTGTACTCTAGTTTTCATCCTCCTACCTCTTATAAGCTGCAATATTGTTTATGGTGTCGGAATAAATTATGGGACGATTGGAAGCAACCTCCTTCACCAAAGAAAGTGACTCAGCTACTTCAGTCCACAATCTTTAACAAAGTTAAGATCTACAATACCAATCCTGAATCCTTGAAGCCTTTTCCAACACTGACATTGACCTAATTGTTGCTGTTGAAAATTCTCAAGTGGCTAACCTAAGTGTCACCCAATCCGCTGCAAATAAATGGTTCACCACTCGTATATTGCCTTTTATTCCTTCCACTTCGATCGTCACCATTCCCGTTGGGAACGAGTATTTAACTGCAGACGATGACGATCAATTAGACCATAATGCATTAGTCCAAACAATGCAAAATCTGCATGCAGTTCTACTATTATGCGAATTAGACCGTAAAATTAAAGTCTCCACGCCACATAGCATGGCTGTACTTGCTTCTTCTTTCCACCTTCTTCGTACACATTTGCCACCACACTCCTACCTATTATGACTTCTATTGTCTCACTTTTAGCCGATACAAATTCCCCCTTCATGATTAATGCATATCCATATTTTGCTTATAGGGACAATCCCAACATGATCAATTTAGAATATGCCTTACTAGGAAATGCAATCGGAGTAAGTGACCCTAAAGGTTATGTGTACAATAACATGCTAGATGCACAAATTGATGCAATTCGATCAGCGATTAATACATTGGGTTTTGGCAATTGAACAATTCAGATTGTGGTGTCCGAATCAGGATGGTCATCAAAGGGAGATAATGCAGCTGCAACAACTGAAAATGCTAGAACCTATAATACTCGATTGATTGAACGTACTCAGTCTACTAAAGGTACCACAATGAGCACAAAAGATCGGATTGATGTTTTTGTATTTGCGTTATTCAATGAAACAAGAAACAAGGAGTTAGGGAGAGAAATTTGGGATTTTCAATGGAGATGGATCAAAGATTTACGATGTGGATTTGAGTTGTCAATTCTGCAGTAATGAAAAATTTGGAGAGAAGGTAGCATCGTCGTTAAGTCGTGGACCTTCAGTTTGGTTGTGTGGTTAAACCGCATGCATATGAGAAGGTGATACAGGCGGTATTGGATTTCTGTTGTGGACCTGGGGGCGTGGACTGTAGAGATATATATGAAAATAGGGACTGCTTTCAACCTGATAAAATTTATGCCCATGCATCCTACGCAATGAACGCATATTACCAGATGCATGGAAGGAATTATTGGAACTGTGACTTCAAAGGAACTGGTCTTGTTACATTCAATGATCCAAGTATATTTATTTGTCATTGCGTGTCTCTTAATGTATTACATGTATGCAGTATCCATATTTAGTTGTGATGTGTTATTTATAAGTTTTTTTCTTCATATGTAGTTAGATTTTGTAGTCAAAATTAATTATATAGGAAAAATGTTACTCCCTCCCATCTAACTTTATGTGACATTCTTTGACTTGAAATAGAGTTTAAAAAACGAAAAAAACTTTTAAAACTTGTGGTTAACTAAAATCATTCTTAGATATTTGTATGATTGGGATTCATTTCATTAAAGATAAAAAAAAATTTAAAAGGTAAATTATTTTCAATTAGAGTAAAATTATGATAGATGAAAAAGGAAATAGTGTTACCTAAATTGAAATAAAAGGAATAATATTTAATGATTGATAGTAAAATAAAAAAAGAGGTTTTCTACACTTTTGACTAGATCAGGTGTTCTAATTTCCACTATCTATGCATGTCCCCTCTGTCGTATAACTTTTGTGGAAATTATAGACGTGATACGTAGGAGTCAAGTCAAAAACTTCACACAGCAAATAGTTCTAAACTATCATGGGTATGGCTTAAAATAAACAAACAAAAAAAAGAGAGAGGTGTTTTTGGCTATTTTCATAGCCTGAAGAACTGTAGAGAACATTAAAAAATTTATTTACTCTACGAATAAAATATTTTCCGTCATTTTATTTTGATCAATAGTTAAATCAAAATTTTGTTTTGTTTTGACCTATATATCTTGAATTTATTTTTAAATCAGGTTATGGAAAATGCTTCTATTCGCATCAGTGACGTGGAATTAGAAAGGGAAGGGATGTGAGATCAAATCCAATCCTTTGTTACTCTCAACTAGTATTTAATGTCTTGTAATTCCCCTGCATTATGAATTAGAGTTTTACTCTTTTTTACTACAAATTAAACCCCCGCCACGATATAATTTAAAATTTCACTGCAGCAGTGGGGATATCTTTTCTCACCAAACAATCTACTAACGTCATTTGCATCAATATTGTCTTACACACCAACTCAAAAGTTGGGATCCTTTAAAATGATTTCAATTTGATTATAATGTGTAATAGCAATGAATATGAGAAAATCTCCATTGACAACAAAAGTTAGAAAAAGCTCTCAATGTGGTATAGAATAATACTATAATTTTCAAATAAGTTATTCTACGATTTTATTCAAATGCCTAGTTCACTCTGGAACAAACGGTTGTTTGATTGGTATTTAATGTGATGATCCATTTCATCATTACTTGATATAGTCGCATGAGTAATTTAAAAATTTTGAGGATATTAAATTTCCATGCCACCCTCATTGGCTTTTCAAGTCAAAGTTGATTGGTCAATGGGCTTTATCATAGCGAAGATCGCTATAGTGAAAGCCCTTCACTATAGGAAACCTCACAAAACAAGATTTTATAATACCTAGGAAGTGCAAAAATTGGTAAAATGGGGAAAATATCATATCTAATGCATGAGTGCAAAAACAAGGGCCATACGGATCTTTGTACACATGACAAAAGGGATCACAGGTCATGAAGGGATTCATGGAGTTTAACCCAAACGTTGAAATTTTCAAGGTAAGTTTATGAGAGGGTTTATGAGCCATGAAAGGTTTCATGAGTCGTGTACCACTCCATGAACCTGACATACTTCCATACTTGGTATATTCTATATACTAATGCATACTTTTTTGTCTATATGATCTAACTATGTAGGGACAAACGACGGGGAGATTGTTCTATTTTATGGTTAAATTCGGATCTTGAGATTGATGCTTGCTGGTGAATTCCCATGCTTCGAGAACAAACCCTATGATAGTTTATTTTATGTAGAGACTTTACCACTTTTATTCTTTTAATGTATGTTTTGAGGGTGCGCTAGTGAGCTATGTACTAGCCCCTGCCAAGATCTATGATATAGAGGTATGATTTGGACCTTAATGGATTGATGTATATTCCTTTATGGGAACTATGATATTCTTACAATTTATGTATTTCTGCTTGTTTATTCTATTATGGGATGTCTTCGAGTGTCATATTCGTCGTGTCATCGCTAAGCCTAGGTCTAGGTCGTGAAAAACATAGTGAAAGTGGCCCTAAACTCCTCATTAGTCACTTGATCGACTTGAGGGTCTTGAGAAAGTTGGGGAGCCGGAGGGGTTTGATCCTCATTAGCACTGCCTCCCCTAAGATAGGTGTACGTCGTGGAGTAATTCTTTGAAAATTTCAAAGGAGAAGAATTAGAGGGAAAGAATCTTGAAGGCATGACATAGATTACAAAGAAGTGAAGATTTCCTAAACGTCTCATAGCCTGTGATTCAAGGATGTGGCATGCTTCAAACCTATGAATAAGACTCTAGCTACTAGATACGACATGTTGGACTCCCTATGATACTTCCAAACCTTGTGCTCTGATATCAAGCTTGTCATGACTTGAACCTAGGGCCTAGCCGTGACACGGCGAATGTGACACTCAAAGGCGCCCCATTCAAGCCTCTTGTTCATATCATACGCATATATAAGGTAAATAGGTAATTATAAGAGTACGCATATGAAAACATAGTCTCATACAAGCTAAACACAGGAGTCAACATTTCCTATCAAAGGGAATTACATCAAGATATTATCCAAAACATGCCCCTACTTCATAAATCTTGGTGGTGACTAGAACATGCTACTAGTTCACCGTTAAGATAGAAAGCACAAAAATCTTGGCAGCATCAACATAACCAAGAACAAAAGGGCTTATTCCAAAAGTATGAGAACTTACCAAGTCTTCATAAGTAGAGTCCAATATCTAGCCACAAAAGTAAGGAGTGGTATTATCGTCCATCCCTACATGGTAATATCATATAGGCAAGAGTATGCATTATGCATTGAAATGTACTAAGTATGTAAGGAGACAATGTATCAATGAATATTATACATAATCGCAATATTAATAGACATATCAATAGAGTAAAGACAAGATATGCACGATTAATGCACCTTAAATCATAGATGGAAGCATCATAAAACATTTCTTAGCCTAGTAGACATATATATGTGGAAATAAGACCGTAACCGATAGTAAGACCATGCAGACTATTACATGGAATTTCGATATTCCCTCTACATACACTAAGCAAAAGAGGAATCTTCTTTAAAGATAGACCCGAACCTCACCATATAGGCTCAATCCTAGCACAGATAGAATTACATCAAAGACCCTACCTTTAGGCTTCATCCTAGCTCGGTGAGTGTCAAGACCACACCCTTTAGGCTTTATCCCAGCACAATTAGTGGCAAATCACTAAGCCATATGGATTCATGAGCTAGCCTTATAGTCACATAATCATAAACCTATGGTGGCACGTAATGATGAGACTTGAGGATTTATGTAAAGTCCTTGGAGTTAGTCCCTCTCACACAAGTTTATTCGGTGCTAAGTCATGTACCATATAATACATAAACATGCATATACATAGAAATCATTAATAATTCATACTTTATTAAAATCATATTTTTATAGTTTGTAAAATAGGTATCATAACTTCATGAAAACATATCATAACATTGAAATAGCCCATCTGCATAGCTTTGCATACAATGTGAGTATACTCCACATCTTATCATCATTTCATAAAGATTAGGGTCTTAACTCACCCTCATTATTATATCATATTATCATTATCATTAAAAAAAATCGTACTTTCATACTTAGAATTGTATTCATGACATCATAACTTTAACATAGGAAAATTAAGTATAGCGTGTTAATAGTCAATTGAGTCAAAATCATGTAAAATCATGCAATTTGATAATAATCTGTGCTTAATTGAGAAAATAGATCATAATTGAAGAGTAATTCATGCATTTGGATGAGAATTATTCATGAAAAGATCATCAATTTCATGTAATTGAAATATATTCATATTGGTTTAGATCAATAGTAATAATCTAGATCATAATTGTAGAAATTGGGTAGAAGTAGAGACGATCCATAAAATTCACATAATTGAATTTAGGTAAAATTGAGAATTTGGAAAGAGCTCCATAGAAGAAAGGATTTTATTGATGAAAACTCATATACCTTATGATTTCCTTGGAATACTTAAATAAAAATTGAGAATTTTGCTCGATTTGATCTTCAATGGAGTTTTTGCTTGAAAAAGAAGAAAGCTTTTGAGAGTAGTTTTAGAGAGAGAATTTATGTAATGTGCGAATTGTGAAAGAATGGGGCTAATTTCAGGGTTAAAGGCAATTTATTGGATGAATTTTAGAGCAAAAAATCACTCATAATCACTTAAATATCTTAGGAAAAGTCTAAGACTTTCTTATTTAGTGTAGAAATTTTAAGAAAAAATTTGAACTGTCATGAAACAAGTTCGTGACATGGAGTCATTTCAGTATAGTTTATTTTCTTTGTAAATTTTATTTTTCCCCATTTTGACTCTAGAACGAGTTTAGGTCACTTTTATAATATACTGAAATGAACCCTCTTTGCGATGCGGAGAGGTCACAGACACATCTGAAAAAGCCAAATTTATAAAAATTATTTTTTGATACTGTTGATATAAAATCGAAAGAGACCATTTTCACATACAATTTTACCTTCTGATTAAAATTCTGGCTTTGAATTTGCCAAAAAGAATACAGATAATACATTATGCAAGACATCTTTCATAAGGTCATTCGAAGATATTATGAGAGGTGTTGCATCTCTGTAACACCCCAATTTTGTTAAAGCTAAGACTGAGCCATTCTTCGTAGGATATAATATTTTAGTTAATGAATCTTAATTGAGTATAGATGTTAAAGTCAATATCTTAGTATGGGAATAAAATTGGAGTTGGTATGAGGTCGTAGTTCTAATGTATGATTTTATAAAAGCTAGATGAACCAATGACTTGTAAATTGTATATACATTCTAGGATCAACTTCTAAGTATTTAAAGTATATTAGTTGTGATTTAGAGTCATAAGGGATCTTTTACATCAAGCCAAAGTTCAAAGAATTTCTAGCGACTAAGTTTTCGTATGAGTCGATAGAAGGGTCAACTTCAAATGACAATATCTACTGAAGTTTAATGAGTTGGATTCGAATTATCTTTCCTACGCATCTAATTTTACATTAATCGTAGTTCGAAGTAGAAAGATATGACCATTTTAGTGAAGGGGTGCAGAGCTGTCCGGAGATCCGCGTCCGGAGCGCGTCGCGAACCCTAATTGGATGAGTTAATGACCTTTTTTTCCTTATAATTTGAGGGTATTTTTACCCTAAAACCTTTAAGGGTCTATTTATGGTCCCTAAAACATATAAAAAGTCAGTTTTCATGATCAAAATCCTCTCCCTTCTCTCTTAAACATGAACGCTCAAGAATTACCAAGAAAGTTATGAAGTTAGGACTATCTTTCAAGATTCATCCTCAAGGTAAGTTATTCTTCATGATTTTTCAATCTACAACCCGAATTTCTTCATCTATTCATAAAGCTCTAATATGATTTTTAAATCATAACCTAGGGTTTCAAGAAAACAAGAATCCCAAGAAAGGATTTCTGGACTCTTCTTCTTCAAGAATTATGGTTCTTCATCAAGAACTCTAAAGAGTCGAAGTCAAGAATTCAAGAATCAAAAATACTTTTTTCAATCAATGTCCTTCCAAGTTCTTTCACTTTAAAATAATTGCAAAATTGAGGATTTTCTCCAAGAAAGAGAAGAGAAGATCGTAAACTTTCCCCAAACTTTAACCTATGATTTCTCTCTCAATTTTGATCTAATTTGGGCAATTCAAAAGGCTAAATTGTATATTTTTCTGAGGAGAACACCGTGGGAGCTTCAGAAATTGACTTTGTTACTTTGTTAGAGGTAAAAATTGTAGATTTACTGCTGCATTTTTAATATATTTTGAAAACTTTAACATGCGATTTCTTCCTTATATTAGCTCCATTTTTTAAATGGTATTCGCTGTTGAATTCGTTATTATTTGGGGAATATTTTCTTGTATAAATTTTCAGATTCTGATGACATTTTCTAGTGATGAAATTTTTGGACATTTTATGCTTTTCACCGAATTAATTGATTTTAGTGACGTTAGATTCATTATATGATTATGATGCTATATTTGAATAGATTTTGATGAATTGAATTATCATAGAAAGGGAAAAACTCCAGAATTGACATGATTCGAGATTTTAAGTAAGGCAAGTGAATTTCTTAACCTTTGTTAAGTATTTAAAATCATGTACTTCTTGTGTGAGGTGTTGAGAATGATTTATGTAGGCTTTGATTGAAATATTTTGAATTGGGCAGTTATCCTATGCTGATAGCTGACTTGTGGATTAATGATGGAGGCCAATTATATGTAAAATAATGATTATTTACTATTGATATCGAAGTGACACTTATTTTCAGATGGGAATGTTGTTAAGGTTGTGATGGTATTGAGATTGAGGATATGACAACATTTATAGTATGCAAAGGCTACCCAGAGCATGAAATTGTTCTTCCATGTACCCCAATACATGTAGTAGGTTATGGTTTGTTCTATCTAATTAGAGACTCTTAATAGTGATTGATAGTCATTGAGTAAAGCTGTGACATTTTCTATGCACTTAATTATTGTGCTTTGGTTTACTGATATATCATTGTGAGTGATCCACAATCCCAAGACCATGAATTCCATAATAATCTTGAATTTGATCTCTCAAAGTAATGCCTTGAATAAAGAAGGCTTGATGAAACATTGGTAATGAAGTGAGAAGTAATGATAAGAATAATGAATTACACATATATTGGATCGAGTGTCACGTTTCGATACATAAATTGGATCAGGTGTCACGTTCCGACACATATATTGGATCTGGTGTCACGTTCCGACACATAAATTGGATCGGGTGTCACGGTCCGATACATATATTGGATCGGGTATCACGTTCCAACACATGTATTGGATCGGGTGTCACATTCCGACACATATATTGGATCGGGTGCCACGTTCCGACATGATAATAATGAAGGAAAACATGTTAAAATAATTTAATATACTCAATTTCAAAGAACCTATCTCCCAAAAGAAATGTGGTATGAAGGCCTGAGTCCTCATGTGTGTTATTGATATCGTTGATTGGTTGTGTACTTGTTCTTGCTGTTGGTACTTGTTAAGTTTTATGGATTATCCTTTGCTAAGTATTTTATGCAGGTTGTAGTTGTGGGGGTTTTGGTTGGAGTGTTAGGGTACCAGTATTCTACATTACTTAATTTTGTGTTTATTAGTTCACTTGCGGAGTACTGTGTGTTTGGTACTCACCCCCTTGCTACAACAAATTATGTAGGTTACGAGCCCAGATTGCCGTGACGCTCTCTACTTTTCCTTGTCTGAGGCTTTCTGTGGAAATGGTGAGAGGTAGTTGTTTGCCATCCGAGCTGACTTCTTACTCCTATATGATTTTGTTATATTCTAGAGACAATATTATTTCATACTTATGTTTCTTTCAAATCTATTGTAATACATTAGAAGCTTGTACACGTGACAACCAGATTTTGGAGGACTTTCATTAAGTTGACTTATTTTCCATAGTTGAACTTTCATTTTTATTATAATTTCGCATTTTTAATGCTATAGTTGGGTTGTAGGCTGACTTGTCTTGATGGGATAAGACGAGTGCCATAACACCTGAATTTCGGGTCATGACAGTTGGTATCAGAGCCTAGGTTTAAAGGTCTCACGTGCATACAAGCTGAGTCTAAGTAGAGTCTCAAGGATCGGTATGAAGACGTCCGTACTTATCTTTGAGAGGCTATGGAGACTATTAGGAAACTTCCCTTTGTTTATTCTTTCTTATCTTGCGTGGTTATGTTCATTGATATTGAGTTATGCCCGTGTTCTTTTGACTAGATAGCAAGAGTGATGACTGATTGAGGCTTATATTTAGAGATGTGTATCCATTAGGTAACTAGTGAAAGGATGAGTCAAGGGCCATAAGCGTGATGAAAAAGTTGAAAGTATCCTATGATTGCCATGATGAGATGAGGTATATATATATATAGAGAGAGAGTTAGTGTCAGAATGTGTTAGAGCATGCCCCAAACTAGAAGGAAGCGTATATTGATGTGTTGTAGTATTTATACTATTAAGGGTGAAGTGTAGCTCTTAAAGAAAGGGAAAGAGTGTCTTTTATATGATAGATCAAAATTAGGCTTATAATTGTATGTGAGAATTCATAAGATTTATAGAGTCATAAGCTTAGCCAGATAACGAGGTATAGTGAATGGGTGAGTGGTACATGAGTTGTGAAAAGGGAATGTGTTGATTGATTACCCGCTATGAGATTTTAGTAGCATTATGTTCCCTAAATTTTTACCTAATAATTGCAATTCGGCATTAGAGAGGTATGTGATGGATGCACATATTAGTACTAGACCATAAGCTTGAATTTTAGAGGAGTAGTGTTAAAGAGGAGATAGCATGATATAGTGATAGTCCTTGTTAGAGATTTGACCTAAGAGTCTTACTGTAGTGCGTGTTCAATGATTAAGATGTTGGTTGGCAAGGAGCATGGTGCTAGGAGTAGAGTAGAAGTACCCCCTAGATGGAGATAGTAAATTAAAGGAGAAGCACTAGGAAAGAGGAGGATTAAGAGGTTTAAGAAATGCAACCATGATTGTGTACAGATAGGTGAGGCTCTAAGTTATGACCGTTATGATAATTCGAATAGTATATGAGTTGTTGATGTGGAGTAGGCTGATGTAAGTAATCTTTGTCATCACAAGAAAATAAGCGATTGGAGCGTATGAATAGATAATGATTAGTTCTCCATAACAGTCTAAGTCTTATACAACTAAGTTTATGAGAGCACAGTGGTTGAGCATTAGCAGGCAAAAAAAAAGGATGTTAAAGTGTAATAGTTATGGAAAGTGATCATGTACACCTATAAGAGTAGCAAAGAGAGAGAGAGAGAGAGAGAGAGAGAGAGAGAGAGAGAGAGAGAGAATTCCATAGAGACATGAGGAAGCTAAGAGTGATATCGCTGAAAAGAGTCTAAGTGGTTTGTTATATATATGTGACTATAGAATAACAGAAGGGTTTAAGATGCATATTCTTGTAGATAGTGATTCCTTGACCGTGTGGAGGTATATGCTTATAGCCTAGTAGAGAAAATTAAGTAACATATTTAGAGAGAGGACTTTGAGGACTAAGGGGGAGATCATGATGTGAGGAATCAAAGTAGATCTTGAGTTTTTGGATTGTGATAGGCTGATCAAAATGAGATATCAATTCTTTTTTGCCTCATATAGTCCTTATACTTCAATTGAGGTAGCATTCCATTCCCTTCGGGGGTATGACTGTTTTTACCTATGGCTTAGTCCATCATGTTAGTTCCCGATCTGCTGAGTTTTGAGGATGAGAAGCGATGAATCCATTCATTAATCTTGATTTTAGCCCCATGAATCCAAGAGTTTCTCGTTCCATGTTGAATGTGATGTGACTAGAGTTTCACACTATGCATAGTTCTATTAACACAGAATGAGACTTGATAGACAAGAGAGATTGTAATCTATGAATATTCTTAGATAAGATTTCTCGATTGAATTGTGCTAATGATCTTTCGTTCCAAGCTCTTTGAGTAATCCAGCTTTTTAGCCTTGATTGAAGTGTTGATGATAATAAAGATGTGAAGGTTGATGAGAGAAAGTAAGGGTTCTTGATTTTGATGTCATCTTACGCATGCACTGACCTTCGGCTTGTTATTCCACTGTTGACAATAGGATCTAAAGTATCAAGTTTCAGAGGTATGATCTTGTTTATTTTGCATAGAGAGATAGTAGTTTGAGGTTTTGCAAAAAGGGGGAAGTAATGAGTTCGTCCAGGTTCAAATTGTGATGTTGAGAGTAATAGATTGAGGATAAGGGTACATGAGGAGTGAGGTCAAACCTTATGATGAATAGTAGATAGGTAAGAGTATGTTGGTGTGACTTTGAGTGAGAATCATTGAATGGTGGAGGTAGAAGTGCTAAGTGGGCTTGAAAATTCTAAAATATAGTTGAAGTGGTTAGAGTTATAGG
>JAOTQR010000011.1:14655942-14669516 GCA_025774065.1 Solanum ossicruentum | reverse complement strand
ATATATGCCATAACAAAAAACTTAAAAAATAAAAAACTGATCATTGACCGCAAAGAAGAAAATTGAAAAAAATTAATATAAAATTAATCATAAATAAAGGAAAAATACGGATTGTTTTTCACAAATAAAAATAGAAAAAAAAATCCAATTTACTAGGAATGACAGAAAACAATATTGTATTTAATATAATTAACATACTGATTATCTTCCACAAATTAAAAATAGGAAAAATTTCAATTTACTAGTAATGAAACATATAAAGGAATAAATAAAAAAAGAATAAATAATTGTTGGTGACTTTTTGTAACAAATAATCATAAAAGAGAAATATTGATTGTAATTTTTCTTTTTGGGAAGAAGTAAAATAAGATAAAGACCTACTAAATTGGGAAAATACAATCACATAGAGATCTAATAAACGTTATTGATTATTGTTCCATAAAAGGGGTGAAAGTTTTCTTTTTATCTCTTCTACAACTAATTTAATTAAATTCAAAATTAATATTAATTGATAAAATTTACCATTATTTGTAATTATTTTGTTATTTTAATAATTTGTTCATAGTACCTACATAAGCAATACTAAGTAATCTAACAATGTTATCAAAATTAATTTTTCCAAAAGAGAAAGAGGCAGAAGATGGGGTCAATGGGAAAAAAATATTTTTTAAGAATTTTTTGTCAATTTGAATTCAAGTCGATCAAAAATATTTGTTTGATGTGATTTTAAGGTGACATGACATTTATTAGTTTTGAGGATTGAATCAATATATTAAGGAACTGTTTGATAGGAGGGATTAGAGGAAATAATTCAAGGATTAGAGGAATGATATATTTATGTATTAACTAATCATGTGTTATTTAATATCTCATACTCCCTTCGTTTCAATATAACTGAATTTTTAGAATTTTTTTAGTGTTCAAATTATTTGAATTGTTCAAATTTCAAGATAGATGTTTGAAATTTGTTCCAATATTACCCTTACCTTTAATAAAATTAATCTTTTTTAAAAAAATTAAACAACACTCTTTACAAAGTTATTTATGATTCACATTTAATTATCTTTATGAGTCTATATTTTCCATAAAGGGTTGTTTGTATTTCTATAAAATTTATATTTTGTTTTTAGTTTCAACATATTAGAATTTCGGTTCCTTTAAAATTTTTGAAAGTTTTGAAGTAGAATTTTTTTATTATTAAATTTTGAGGAGTACATGTTATATTGAAATTTTCATTTGAAAATTTTGGTTCCATCTACAAACAATTAGTAGAAAATAGAGCAATTTAAAATTTATGTAAACCAAAAAATTAATATATGCTTGTTGGAGAAAACGAATGTTGGAATTCTAAGAGGAATCCTTAACTTCCACTACCATTATTAATTACTAGTCATATTTTAAATCTTTTTTAATTAATGACTTAAGAATAAACAAAAAGGGTAGTAGTGGAAAATTTGATTAAAATTTTGTCTTAAAATATATTTCTTAATCTGTGTGTATTATCTTAGAAATTCAGTTAATATGGGACAGAGGGAGTATATGGTATTAATTAATATTTCTCATTTGATGGTATTAACTAATACATTGGATTTAATATCATGAGATTATATATAAAGACAAAAATGTCCTTCAAATTCTTTTATATTTTTTTATAGTTAATACCTCATACATGATATTAACTAATACCTCCCATGTAGTTTTGTACTAGTAAATTTATTTAAATAAATTATTTTACAAAATTTATTTATTTGCGGGTTCATATTTTCATAATATAAAAATAAATAATTTTATCATATCAAATTTTAAATTTTATTTATTTGTGGTTTCATATTTACATAAACAAAAAATATTTTGCCATGCCAATTTTTTTATAATTAATTTAATAGAGTGATTTTCTTGATACAAAACAAAGTCCATTTAAACACTATATTAAAACTACAACTTCTAAATTTTTATGTGTAAATATAGATTGTCTATTTTACCAATTTTTACCATCTTTTCTATTTTAATAATAGATGATCTATTTTTATTAAATTAAAAATTAACATTTTATTTGTGATGAATTTATTAAGATTGCAATTATTTAAACTCAAATAATTCAAGTGAGAAAATAACAAATATAATGACAAAATTATTATCCTCCTAACTAGTTAGAAGTCATAAAAAAATCTATTTTTGATCTAATTACATGAAATAAAAAATCTCATAATAGTTCAAAGACATAATTAGAAAAAAAATTTATAATAGAATTTTAAACCAAGCGCAAACTTAAGTGGAAAATAATAAACTAAATACGAGATAAAAATAATCCCAACATTACTAATCACTACATTATTCATATTTGCACCAAACGATCCCTAATAGTAAGAGTATTTTTAACCTCAAAATCAAATGAAAACGTATTTAATTCATTTTCTATAGTTGAGCAATATATATTATAAATATCTAAGTGTAAATTAGATCATGATGTAAAATGTAAATAAATAATAAAATAATTTTTTTAAAAATTAAATGAACAAAGAAACATAAAAAAAGGAGAAACAAAAAATCAAAAGACATTAAAAAACTACTCCCTCTATCTCAAATTAGTTGAATTTAAGTTCAAGTTGAATGTTTGAACTTTTTTCATATTTGTCTTTTCATTTATTGAAATTTTATATTTTCTAGAAAAAATATAATTTAAATTATATTTTTAAATATTTTTCTTAATATATGTGTATTGCCTCATAAATTTAATTAAAATGGGAGAGAGGAGTAATTAAGAAGATTAATTAGGGGATAGTTTTAAGGGGCACTTAATTTTAAATATTAATTACAACTATCTGGCATACTTTTTTCCAAAAATGAAGTATCTGGTTGTGATGCTTTTGGGCTGATTTCATTTGACCCGTGAGACGGTGAGAGGCATCCCATTTTGGATTGAAGAACAACTCATCTCAACGTCGGTGCTTTGCTTTTCCAGTGCAAGTAAGTTTCCATTTTCTTTTTTCACTTGTAATCAATTCTATCAAACAGAAAAGAAGGTGAACAATTATCAATTTTAAACCATCATACTATGAAAAAGTGAACTTGAATCATATCAGTTGAGAATTGCTTGATTCACCAGTGCCAGTGGCTGTAATTCAAATGAAGTGCTGGTCGGGCAAATAACAAGTTTAAGCTGTACCTCACTTTCAAAAAATATGAGCTCTAAAATGTGGTTACTGAAGCATGACTCAACAAGTGAAGAAAAATCGTATAATTAATGCTTTAGAAACTTCAATGACAGGGAAGTACTCATTTTGGGAACTACAGATATACTAGGTGGTTTTTTTCTATAGTAGGTGACAGTAACCTGTGGAATTTCTCGAGGTCCGGAAACTATGTTTATTGAAAGAAACTCATTAATGGGAGAAGTTTGGCATAGCAAACTACACTACCAGAGAACTTTTGATAGTAGCAGCTCATTTTTCATTTCAATTAGCTTTCTATTCTCACTTCTATTTAAAGTGTTGGTGACATCAAGGGCAGTAGTAATCCTTTTAGAAGTATCAATCATGTCAATATAGTATTTGTTCAGATATAAAACACATTCTTCACTAATAACATTTCCTCTTTAAGTATTGCAATGTCTTCCAAGTTGCCTCTTCTATTCCCCCCATAACCAACCGCTTTAATGATGCAATGAAATTCTTGACGCAGGCGTTGCTGGTGAAAATAATTGAGTGCAGTAAAATCAGTAGTAAACATTAGAAGCACTCTCTGATGGTCCTTTTACTGTTATATTGCTCCATATACGTGCAATCTTTCCTCCCTTTTTATTTATATAAAGGGCAAGTAAAGTTGACACAACCTTGTAACTTCTTGTATGATAACCTTCAACAATTGTTTTTTGGCTCAAGTTTTTATGCAATACAAGTGTTTTTAAGAAGATAAGTGTGTAATTAACAAGAGATCTGTAGCAACAAAAAATAGTCAAGTTTTGTAGAGTGACTCCAGAGGAATCTTGTAGTGGCAAAATAGATCTAATTAATGCGTTCTTGAATATGCCATCATTGGAACTGTTATTTAATGAAAAAGCTCAAGTGCTGAAACTTGAATCCTTCACTGTCTGCCACTCTTATTATCCATGATACCACGAAAGTAGCTATCAAATTCGATGGCTACAAAGTCAAAGATGCCTCCCAATATATCTTCTGATTTGGCCTCTTGCCTCCTTGCTGTGCATTAAACAAAGCCATGCATCAGAACATCAAGTGAAGGTATCATGCCTTGCTCATAATGCACTTGCCCATAATTCATTGCCCTGGTCTCTAAATTATCCGACCCAGTAAAAGCAAGGATGGAGATGCATGTTACTCTTGAGGAATATCTTTATTTTGTCTTTGGAGGATTGTTCTTTCATTATTATGTATAAGATCTGCAAAATGGTCAGTCAGGAGTACAATTGCATAGCATGACGATATGGTGCTGCTTTTGTTCTAAATATACCGGAGTTTCTTAACTAATCAAGTTCAATGACCTTACTATAGCAGTGTACTGGTTTTTATTTCTGTATGATTTGTCATTCAGGTTTTATGCATTGATATGGTTAGTTTCATAGATATAGGACCCCATTGCTTTAGTGAAATAATGTGTGAAAAAAGAACATGGAAATAGTGTATTTGCTACTATTTTGTGGCTGATGCATTGGATGCGTTTCATGATTTTCAGTTGGTTTCCTTAGCTTTTGTGTACTTTTCAAGTGTTTATTTAGGTTTAATGACCAAAAGAAAATCTATTAAGAATCTAACGCACAACCTTAGTTGCTTTAGAGCATTTTCTTGTATATTTATTTCAAAGCTACATAATATATAGGGAGAAGTATGTAAGGATAGTTCAGGGATGTGCAATACATTTTGCCTTCCCCGCCCTTTTGGTTTTTCCTGTGGAAACAATTGATAACTGAACTTATTGATTAGTCGGTCGTCGAATGGGTGCCTAACACTTTCCAACAACAACAATAACAACATACCCAGCGGAATCCCACAAGTGGAGTCTGGGGAAGATAGAATGTACGCAGACCTTACCACTACCTCATAGAAGTAGAGATGCTGTTTTCTGGAAACCCTCCTCTCACAAACCTATAAGCAGAATAAACTAGATGTGACAAAAAGGAAGGGAAAGGGAATAGAAAGGGCGATTAATAACGAAAAGCACATAACAATATGTAAATACGATAAAATTTACATACATACGATAGATAATGACAATACATGAAATAAAATATGACTACTCCTACTACAGTACTATACCCCAAGGCTAGATATTCACCTAACAATACCAACCAATTAGCCTGCTACTCTAATTGGCGACCTCCACTTCTTTCTATCTAAGGTCATGTCCTTGGTGAGATCAAGTTTCGCCATATCTTGTCTGATCACCTCCCCCCAATATTTCTTCGATCTACCCTACCTCTCTATGTAGCTCCCACAACCAACCTCTCGTACCTCCTAACAGGAGCATCGATACTCCTTCTCTGCACATGTCCAAACCATCGCAGTGTCGCTTCCCTCATCTTATCAGCCACAAGGGCTACTTCTAGCTTCTCCCGAATGGTCTCATTCTTAATCTTATCACTCCTGGTGTGGCCACACATCCATCTCAACATCCTCATCTCAGTAACATGCATCTTCTGAACATGTGCATTTTTTATTGGCCAACATTCCACCCCATACAACAAAGATAGTCTAACCACCATGCTGTAAAACTTACCTTTGAGTTTAGGTGGTATCTTCTTGTCACACAATACTCCTTAGGCAACCCTCCATTTAGTCCATACTGCCCCAATATAATGTATGACATTATCATCAATATTGCCACTATTCTGGATGGTGGACTCCAGATTCTTAAAGTTTTCCCTCTTGGGGATAGGTTTGAGTGGCAAGCCTCGCATCAATGTCTGCTTCATCCCTCACAACACTGAATTTGCACTCCAAGTATTCTGTTTTGGTACTGCTCAGTTTGAATCCTTTGGACTCCAAGGCGTGTCTCCAAGCCTCCAACCTATCATTAACTTTAATCCGAGTATTATCAATCAGTACTATGTCATCTGCAAATAGTATACACCATGGAACCTCCTCTTAGATAGATTCCGTCAGTTCATCCATCACCAAGACAAACAGGAAAGGGCTCAATACAGATCCTTGGTGGAGTCCCATCTTAATAGGAAAATACTCTGAGTCTACTCCCACCGTTTTTACCCGAGTTTTGGCTCCGTCGTACATATGCTTAATCGCCCTGATATATGTCATTTGGACACCTTTCACCTCTAGACACCTCCATAGGACATGCCTTGGAACTCTGTCATAGGCCTTCTTGAGATCAATGAACACTATATGAAGGTCCTTCTCTCTTTTCTTATATTTCTCCACTAATCTCTGAACAAGATGAATTGCTTCAATAGTCGACCGCCCAGGCATGAATCCAAACTGATTCTCCGAAATAGACACCACTCTTCTCACCTCATCTCCACCACTCTCTCCCAGACCTTCATAGTGTGACTTAGCAACTTGATACCTCTATAATTGTTACAGTTTTGAATATTCCCCTTGTTCTTATACAATGGAATCATTCTACTACTCCTCCATTCATCAGACATCTTGGCAGTCTTCATAATAGCATTGAACAGTCTAGTCAACCACTCTATGTCATCCTTGACCATGTTCTTCCAAAAATCTACTGGAATCTCATCTGGTCCAATCACCCTCCCTCCCTTCATCCTACTAATAGCCCTTCTAACCTCCTCAACTCTGAACCACCTGCAATAACCAAAATCACGATGACTTTTGGAGTTTGCCAGCTCACCCAACTCAATATCTCTATCTCCTTTTTCATTTAGGAGTTTATGAAAGTAAGCTTGTCACCTTAGTGAAAAAGTCCGATTGAACCTTTCTTAATTCACGGGGTATTTTACAAAGCTTTTAGAAGCTAAGGTATGTTTCTATATATAGCATTTTAGTTTTCCATCGCAGAAGACATTTGCACACTCTACATTATTTTGGTTGCAACACTCAAGAGCTCGTTGGACAAGTCAAATATTCTTCTTGTTTTCCCTTGGCTGCAGAACATTTTTTGACACTGTCTTTAAAATGTGCAAGAAAGAGGTGTTAATATTCATTTGCACCGTGACATATACTGAGCTCTTTCTTTTTTCCATGTTTTTTGGAGTTTTAGAACAAAGAAAGTTGGATTTTCTTTTTCGTATTCCTGAAGTGACACTAATGTGGCCCTTTTCGACAGGTGAACTCTAATTTGAAATCATAGCTTATTTTAGCCCTGCTTTGCTTTTCCTATATCTGTTATCTTGATAAGAGCAAATATCTTGATGTCTTGACTACAAGAAACTTAAAGCTACTTAAATGTACTTCTCTTGTTACAATATTCTTTTCATTATACTTGTAAATTTGGATATTACAGTATCCCTTTAGTGTTATTTTGTTTTGGGACATTTGGGTCAATGATGAAGCAGGGAACTTAGTCATATGGTGTTGGGGAAGCTGATTTACAAATTTGAGACTGGGATATCATGAAATGGAGTTCAGCATTTTGTTTAGGTTTAATTCTCTTTGCTTTGACACACTTATGCCTATTATCATAATCTAACTTATGTGCCATAATAACAGCAGGATGGGAGAACTGCAGGTGGAAAAGCATGTTAAGTACATTTTAGCAGTTGAAAAGGTACTCATCTTGTTCAAGATCTACTTCTTGTTTTTGTCTGCTTTCATACTAAAATTTCTTCTCAAACAGGTAAAGGTTAAATGGAAATGGGAACAATTAATTCATGAATTTGAAGTAGACTTCAACGTGGGAGTTAGTAAGGACAAATAATGTCCAGTAACTCTATGAGAAATGAATCCCCTAATTTCATAGCTGTGATTGACCTGCCAATATTTTATGTGCAGTTGCAAGATAGTAAACGTAGTTAGCTTTTTTTTTTTTTTTTTTGTGGATTGTTTGCTTACTGTATGTATGTATGTATGTATGATTTTATTTTTATTTGTAAAATGTGCTCATGTAACTTTAGAGGAAAGATGATTTTGAATCTGTGGTGATGGAGCATCTGAGGTTAAATGGGGCATACTGGGGATTGACAACTCTTGATATTTTGGGAAAGCTTGATGCTGTGGATCAAGATGAAGTTATTTCATGGGTCATGCAATGCCAACACAAAACTGGTGTGTTTTCTAACACTTTGTTTTGTTTTGTCATGGTAAATTTCTGTACATATTTACATCTGTACTGCATCTAGTCTGCCAGCTTCTGTGTTAAGGGTGGTTATCTTTTTATATTTTTTGTTTCTTTTTCTCTTTTCCTCCTCCTTGAGGGGGGGGGGGGGGGGTAACTCTTAAGTTACTCTCCATGATCTTTTTGTAAAAGTTCACTTCTCCATTTTTCCAATATGCAGGTGGATTTGGTGGTAATATTGGTCATGATCCACATATGCTGTATACACTTAGTGCAATTCAAGTCTTGGCCCTATTTCATAAACTACATGTTCTTGACATTAATAAGGTGTCAAGCTGTATCCTTCGTCACATCTTCTGGGATCTGTCATTGTACTGGTCCTGTCCATGGATCTTTTAGAGCTTACCAATATGTATATGTATGAAGTCTGTATCGGTAATATGATTGACTGTTTTTGCCAATAACCTCGGAAACCAGTACTTGAATATGTTTTGGTCAGTTGGTGAGGTTGCTCTTACACCTAAAAATTAAAATATGGTGAAAATAATGTAGAAGACACTCATCATCTGGTTAATATTAATGTGATTGGCATTGAGTACATTAAACAGCCATTGTGGATATGTGTAACCAAGGATAAACTTGACTCTTTTGGCCAGATATTGCAGGCCTCCAAAATGAAGATGGATCCTTTTCTGGTGACATGTGGGGTGAAGTTGATACACGGTAATAGCTGCTCATTGTGCTTACTATTCGAAGAACTCAGCTTGTTTCAATGCAGTATTCACGTATTTTATTTTCTTTAACTTTACTTATACTAGCAGGGATTTATCTTTAATTTTAGATTTTTTGGAGCAAAATAATAGTAATTTGAGAATGTATGATCTAAATTAAGTCTTCTTTTAGGTTTTCTTACATTGCAATATGTTCTCTAGCATTGCTGCACCAGTTGGATAAAATTGATGTTGGAAAAGCAGTGAAATATATTGTAAGCTGCAAGAATGTGGATGGTGGATTTGGATGCACACCTGCAGCAGAATCTCATGCTGGACAAAGTATGTTGAACAAAGAAATGATGAATGTTTTAATACTTCCAACAGTTGTATGAACTAAAACATGAACAAGGGCCCTTAGCTGATTTGAGTTCTGTATTATGTCTTCCAGAGATGCAAAATAGTCCCAAGCTTTTAACATTTCATATTCCAGTAAATCCAGGATTCCACTCCTAAGTATTGTGATTGTGTTTCATAATAGCGTAGTTTTAATATATAAGCACATACATGAGAAGCCTGGATTAGTTGGCAATAACTGAAGCATTAAAATCATCAGTAAGAAAGTACTGGTGTTGCATGATATTAAAGTTGTTAAAAGATAATGAATAGAGTACAATGATCTTTTGTAGGCATTATCTGCTTTTAATGAACATTAAATCAAGATAAATTATCTGTTTGTAGGTCCTACATTGGTGAAAACTGATGCAAACTAACTGAGAATGCTCTGAAATGTATCTTCTATTTAGCTTGTTTCTTCCTTTGCATGGAACAGAGTGTCTGCTGGAGGAATTTATTTCTCTTCAATAAAATATTTTATTTTCCATTCAATGGTATACGACAGTTAGTCAAATGTCATAGTATCGGTGAAAAGTTGGGTGGGGGGTGGGGGGAGGTTTAAGCTATCTGTTTGTTTTTAACCTCCTCCTTGTACTAATTTCCATCTTTCGCTACTCCTTTTTAATCATTTTTTTTGTTGCATTACTGTATTGCAATCGTTCCTATGCCTCTGCATTGCAGTTTTCTGTTGTGTGGGAGCTCTTGCAATAACTGGTTGTCTGCATCATGTTGATAAGGACCTCCTTGGTTGGTGGTTATGCGAAAGACAAGTCAAATCTGGAGGCCTAAATGGGCGTCCTGAGAAGCTTCCTGATGTTGGTTATTCTTGCTAAATTGAACTTTCTATTTGTACGTAACTTGAACTTTCTTGATATCCCTGTTGTTTCCTCTCAGGTCTGCTACTCTTGGTGGGTTCTCTCTAGCTTAATCATGATTGACAGAGTGCACTGGATTGACAAGGAGAAGCTTGCAAAATTTATTTTGGACTGTCAGGTTAAATCTGCATTTGATCAGTTATTTCAATTGAATCTTAGTCAGAGATATCATATTTAATGTAATTGTATGACTCTCATCAACTTACAAATCTTACCTTCCTTTGTGAATGTAGGACAAAGAGAAGGGGGGGATTTCAGATAGGCCAGATGACGCAGTTGACGTGTTCCACACTTACTTTGGAGTCGCTGGTAAGAGTTAGATGATCATGCTGATAGTTAAATGGTCAGTGTATTTTTATCTGTAATGACATGTTGGATGTCATACTTTTGAGCATGATGACTTCATATCTGATGAGAGATGGAAGCTTCAAAGTCTGTTAAGAATGCATGACCCTAATCTAACTCAGAGAATATCTTTTGTTCCAATATCGTTTGTTACTTGCATGTTGTAGTACATTACCTTGAATAAGATTATGAGCTAACTAGGGTGTTCATAATCAGCCATTTACATTAACTTGAGCCATGATGCCGACCTTTCTGACCACTAATGTGTATCTTGGAATAGCACCCAACATGGGTGTCTAGCCCTGGACATGATTAAGGATCATTAGTTATAAACACCCCCGCCATGGGTGTGTTAGCATTTAGCATTCACTCAATGACGCCGGCTTTCTGTTGGAGGAGTGGGGAGGTTAGTAAAATGATGTGCAGACATGTTTGTCTGTTGAAGAAATTGCAATAATCTCCTCCTGGATCTAAGATGATTTCGGAGATATAAATATATGTTAAAAGGCAAGTGATGAATAGGGATCTTGAAATGATTTATCAAGTCAACCCCATTTGATCCATTTGGAATAAAGTGGTAACGGCATAACTAATAGTTGAATTAGTTTGTTTATCAGTCTGAGCATTTCCATTATGGTTGTGCCATTTCCATTAGAGTGGCACACCCATAGTTGTCAACTTTGTTATCTTGGTTCACTTTCTCTGAATGGTTAAAGTAGACTTTTCAGACCTGACTATCATAACGTATTCCTTCATATTTTCTGAATTGCAGGGCTTTCACTTCTTGAATATCCGGGACTGAAACCAATAGATCCTGCTTATGCATTGCCTGTTAGTGTCGTAAACAAAGTTATCCTTCCCTGTCTTCCTTGATTCTGGTGCATAATTAATTTTGGAACGAAAGTACCTAAATGTTTGGCACTCGAAGAAGGTCATTGGTGTTATTAGAAGTGAAGCATTGTGTTAATCACCGTGGCTTGATTCACATTCCTATGCCCTATACTTGGAAATTGGCCTTTCTCTTGTTCTTGTGCAACCAGTGTTCTGGTGAAAGTTTGGGAAACAGTTTAATATACTTGCACCGTTGCTCCCATTTCCATATTTTTGTCTGTTTGCAGGCTCTTGATTGCAGTATTCTCATGTCTTGGGTCTTATGTCATGGTGGGTTGAACACCCCGAGTTACCTTTTGCCTCAACTGTAAACCCTCAAAAGAGTTTCTAGTCCTTGTAGGTTAAACACAGAGTATTAGATACCTTATTTTCTGTAAAATCTCATTACAATTTTCTTGTTGTACATCTCTTCTCAAAAATTCAGATATGGAGGACCGCCAGTGTGCTATCAGCAGATGCAGCTATCATGACGTTCAAATTCTAAAAAAAATTGTATCTCGTCCATCCTTTTTTGAGTTTTAACAATGTTTGCCTTCTAAAATTTGATACAGCTTGGACTGAAACTCGGGGAGATGCACTTTTTGAAAAGTGTGTCAGAGACGTGCGCTCAAGTGGTCTCGTCTAATTTATTAAACCACCAGTTCATATAACAAATGGTTGTCAAGATCACGAAATTAGAAAACACTAAGCCACTACTATGTATATTATCTCAATTATTGAAGTATTTTTCTTTCACTTCCGTAGAATGAACAAAACAAGCTAGAACTTTCTAATATATGATTGACAAGTTCCTACTCAATTTGCTACTGTACAGGTGGTGCATCAAGTAATGTTGAAGCGAGTAAATCAAGGAGTAATTTAAAAGTATGGACGAGCACAAGTGTAAAGAAGTTTTCTGGTTTTCACATGTTTTTTCCATTTGACCCTCCCCTTAACTTTGGTTTGGTATAGCTGGTATGGATGGTCCGATTTTCGAGTTGATAAGATGAATTTGGAAGAATTTTTCAGTTTTGGAAGTGTGGAACTTAGGGAGTTTGACCAAAATCAACATTTTGGTGTGGCGAGATTTGTTAAATACACGAGTATTTGTATGTGTGTACTGTTTTGATGATTAACAAACTATATCAAGCATCAGGTAAATTATCAGGTTTCCATGCTGATTCTAGTGGTGGATAACAACCTGTAAAGCTACTATGATTGGTAAAAAGTCTTTTAGAAATGTACTAAAGGACCAATGGTCCGTAAGCTGTAGGCACAACAGCATAAAAGACAGAGGTCTAAGGTTTCAAAGGGAGTTTTTCAGATACTAAGCAATAGATTGAAAAATATATACCTTTTAGTTGAGAAGCTTCTTCTTGGCTTCCTGTGCAAGACATCAACAGACCCAGACGAAGAATCATATAGACTAGGTTTGGTGTTTTGTGTTTTGAGCAAGTTTGTAATGGGCATCTAAATGTACTATCACTCCTCACATATAAAGAAAAGTAATCAGTTATTCATTAGTGTGTTCTGTGTGTGGAAACGTACCTTGGGAAGAGAGTTGTAGTCTCAAGGCGTGTGGATGTGTTGTATCTTTCTAACTATTCAAGTGGTGTAGGGTAGGTTGAAGCAGGGTTGGTGTTGCTCTTGTCTTGTGCTAGTTGCACAAGTTGTTTGTGTTGTAAGATGAAAGTAGAAAAGTAAGGTGTGTGTTGTATTTCTTTACTTTGCTCCTTGTGGATTTGGTTGTTAAATCCTATGGTGATAGGTCATGGTTATTCCTCCCTTGAGCAAATTTGTTTTGTTGTCCTTAATTTTTAAGATTCCTGATATTCTCTCTAAAGGGACCTGACAAAGTATTAGATTAGAAGCACCATAACTCAACAAGATTAGATTTGGGTTTCGACTACATCACTAAATTTCGATGATGTGACTAAGGTGGATGGGTTGCAAGATCCCAGACACAGGAGTGATTTGGACCATTAGTTGGAATTCTTGAGTTTCTTATATATGGAGTAGACCACGATTAAAATTTGGCTTAGATAGCTCCAAAATAGTGACTTGATGATTTCATCAGGTTCATAAGGTATTTTATGATCGATTTGCACTTCTTGTTTTTATTCTGAGGGTTCTAGATGAAATTCCAGTGTTAAGACCAGATTATGATGAT
>JAOTQR010000011.1:14635990-14655842 GCA_025774065.1 Solanum ossicruentum | reverse complement strand
AGAAAGGAAATCGACTTATTAGGTGAGTACGTGTCCTTATCGGACACCGGTCACGACCCCAGGGAGGGGTGTGACAGATTATTTTTCCTCGATCTACGTTATCAAATACAAAAGACCTGACTTGGCACAAATCAATCTTCCTGGTCCACCATTTCTAAAAAACATATACGCAAAGTCCTGCCTATTTACCATATTCCATGTATTCGTGGGCTAGTTTACTCTAAAATAGAGCAAAAATTGTGTGCTTAGTAATATATGTATTACTTGCTAATTCGAAGAAAACTAACGTGTTTGCTTTTGAGTAATTCTTCTTACAGACAACTTAGAATTGATATGTGTTGATAAAAGCTGAATGATCATCCTTATTTCACATTCCTTGGAACTACGTTTGACCTGAATTCTCAAGAATGAGATGCGTAGGCTGCCTATGACGGCCTCAGTCATTTTCTTATTCAAAATCTGAATTTTTCTCTACCACCGAGAAGGGAACTACGCTTGATCTGATTCCAGCTTCAACGGGATGCGTAGGCGCCACAACGGCTCGGTCATACTCCTAGAAAGGAAACTGGGATAGAATTTTTGAGAGGAACTCAAAATTTCTGAATAAGGAGTTCTATCTTCAACAAAATCGAAGTTCAGAGTATCGTAAAACTTCAACAGGGACAAAATTTTTGAGATAGATCTCAAAAATCTCAAGGTGCTTCTGGTAAATTGTCAATCCCTGACAATATCTAAACTGGGACAGAAATTTTAAGGTTTCCCTCAAAATTTCGCTAGGCATTGTTACAAATTGAAAGTCGCTTTAGGGATTCTCAGTTTGATCAGAAATTCAGGACAATCACGACACATCAAGGAATCTATGTCAAAAGCCGAACAAGGATGGGAGATCAACTCTGTTCAACAGGGACAAGACAACCTAAGAATCAACACAGATCAATTCATTTTTAAAACTAAGAAATTTTCTGTGTATACAGGAAAATTTTTGCAGGAAAATCGCCGAGGCACGAATAATTCAGTCTCACTCAAATCCCGAAGAATCAACATAGATACGATTTATTTTGAAACTAAGAAATTTTCTGTGAATGTAGGAAATTTTTGCAAACCTTATCAACAAGAAAACAGCTGAGACGTGAATAGTTCCGTCTCACTCAAGTCGCCAGTAATTCGCCATATCAATTTATTTTTGAAACTAACAAATTTTCTGTAGATACAGAAAATTTTTGCAAATCTTATATCCAAGAAAACAGCCGAGGCGTGAATAGTTCTGTCTCGCTCAAGTCGCCAGTAATTTGCCAGATCAATTCATTATTAAAACTAAGAAATTTTCTGTGGATGCAAGAAAATTTTTGCAGGTCTTATCCACAAGAGAACAATTGAGGCGTAAATAGTTCCGTCTCACTCAAGTCGCCTGTAATTAGCCAGATCAATTCATTTGTTAAAACTAAGAAATTTTCTGTGGATGCAGAAAATTTTTTGTAGGTCTTATCTACAAAAGAACAGCCGAGGCGTGAATGGTTCTATCTTGCTCAAGTCGCTAGTAATTCACCAGATCAATTCAATTTTAAAACTAAGAAATTTTTTGTGGATGCCGAAAATTTTTTGCAGGTCTTATCCGCAAGAGAACAATTAAGGCGTAAATAGTTTCGTCTCGCTCAAGTTGCCAGTAATTTGTCATAGATTAATTCATTTTTAAACTAAAAAATTTTCTGTGGATGCAGGAAATTTTTTGCAGGTCTTATCTACCATAGAAAGGCTGAGACGTAAAAGGTGTCATCTTACTCAAGTCCCCAATGATTTATCACCTCTCGTCTATCACAGAAAGGGTCAGGTTCATTTTAATATTCATCATCGACAGAACCAATTTAATTTCCAGTTTATTTTTTAGCTTATGCTAGACGCCAGTTTATTTTTCAGTTTATGCCAGATGCCAGTTTATTTTTTAGTTTATGCTAGATGAGTTTATTTTCAGTTTATGCCAGTCTACTTTCCAGCTTATGCCAGATGCCAGTTTATTTTCCAGTTTATGTTAGATGCTAGTTTATTTTTAGTTTATGCCAGTTTACTTTCCACCTTATGCTAGATGCTAGATTATTTTCCAGTTATGCCAAATGCCAGTTTATTTTTCAGTTATCCTAAATGTCAGTTTATTTTTTCAGTTTATGCCAGTTTATTTTCCAGTTTATGCCAGAAATCAGGAAGAACCTGATTTATTCTCCAGTTTATGCTAGGAACCAGGTTTATCTTCCAGTTTATGTCAGGAATCAGGTTTATTTTCCAGCTTATGCCAGGACAATTGCCAAGAGGACCAATGCATATTCATTGTCAAGGGGTGCATTGCTTATTCATCCAGGCTATCTTATTTCCGACTGCCTAAAAGGCCGTTGATATTCATCCAGGATATTTTATTTCCAACTGCCTAGGAGGCCGTTGCATATTCATCCAGGTTATTTTATTTCCAACAGCCAACAAAAGTCATTGCATATTCTTCCAGAACCAGACTATTTTATTCCCAACAGCCGACAATGCCTTTGCATATTTATCGCTGGCAAGACTATTTTTTCAACTGTCGACAAGGCCATTGAATATTCTCCCAGAACCAGGTTATTTTCATTTCCAACTGCCGACAGGGTCGTTGCATATTCATCGTCGGCAAGACTATTTTATTTCCAACTGCCGACTAGGCCATTACATATCCAGCGCTGAATTTTATTTTTAGTTGCCGAGAAGGCCACCACACGATCATTGCGACAAAGGCTATTCTATTTTCAAGTGCCGAGAATGCCATATAATGATTTCTTTATATCGATTCATTGTCTATCATGTCGAAGAGCAGAATAAATATCAAACGTGGTAAAAGATGCCATCTCTAGCTCACCTTATGATTTCACTAACGTTTTGTCTTAGTCATATCGAGAGCATCCGAAAGGATGAACTCTCAAAACAAACCACAGGTGTGGACGTCATCAAGTAGGACGCAACACAATGTGGAACTCTTTCTTAGCAGTGAACTGGGACATAGTCTGAAGGGGGGCGTCAAACCCTTCGGACACGAGCTGGAAACAACTACCACCACCGTCTAACCACACCCCTGTCAGAAGGCATGTGGATATTCCTGTGAGTCAGTTAGTTTATTTTCAGTTTTGCCTTCGAATAATCTCAACTCTCACTGAAGGCAATCTTCCAATTCGAGTGATGATATACCAAGAATTTTAAAAATTATGTCCGTGTAAGTTCTCGATTATGAATGTGGCGAGCTCCACATTTATGGTTGAGAGGTTGCAAGTCCTTTTTCACAATTCAATTTTGTTGTCACTCTTCTTGAACCAGAGGTCATCTCCGAATAAGGGATTTCCTCTTCAACCGATAGAGTCGAACTGCAAGTAGCCTGATTCCTAAGTCCAAGGATATATAGGTGGGCTCGACTTTGAAAACTTGTGTGTAAAATCAAGCGTTTTTGAACTACAAGTGGCCTGAATTCTCATGTAACCTGAGATATGTAGGAAACCCAAAACTAGGGTCTGGCCATAGTTTCCCAAAGTTCGTACCAAAAGTTTTTCTGAAATTGAAAATATGGTCGGCTAAAAATTGGGTTAGTCAAGTTTCTTTATCCACGATCTCTTTCATCGATCATACCCAAAGAAAGGGACAACTATTGACACCCAATTTTTACCTTCTACAGTGACAAATTAATCATCGAGTTTTTCTTTTGTTTTAACGACTTGAAATCATTATTTCCAAGAAAAAAATTTATATTTAGCGCGTGGGGGGCCACGCACCCCCAATTCTTCATTTCTTTCTCCTTCTCTCTTTCAAAAGACCCCTATTCTTCTCTCCCAGACCCTCACCATTTCTCCTTCTTCATCTTCTTCTTTAACCAAAATCAGATGCCAAATTTGACCCCTCACCTCAAAAGAGTCATTGTGGGAGTGGGGTCGGTGTCCTCATCCCGAAGCTGTCGATGACTTTTGATCCGAATTTAATGGATGAAGTAGGTGAATTCGAAATTTGAATGGAAAGAGCCCGACATCGATCCATTTTCCCCCCATTTCAAACCCTAATTGTCCCCTATATAATCCCTCTCCATCTTCGTTTGAGAGGCGACCATAGTCATCGGAGAAAGCCCTAGAAAGGAAGCAATAGAGAAGAAAAAACAAGTGGCAAGCATCTTTGCAAACCCCCTAAAATCTTGGGCGGCGATCAAAAATTGAAAACCCTAAAAAGCTCTGTAGCCGCAGTCATCTGAGAAATCCTCTAGAAAAGCGACGACATTCCAATCATTGGAAGAACCCTAGTAAAAATCTCAACCAATCCTCACAGCCATACCTATATCTGAAGAGACCTGAAATTCCCTTTTTAAATTCTAGCGATTTTCCAGAAGGCATAAATTAATTTTGAAATCCGAATTAAAAAGGAAAGTTAGTATGAGGTTTCATTGACAGTGGTAGATTACAACGTTTCGTCGAGCTCGTCGTCCCAGTTCCTGCCCCAATGAAGGATACAAAGGAACTGGTTTACCGGTTGAGGATGCCGATATTCAAGAGTTTGAGGGCTAAAAGCAATTGTATACACTAATATATAGTGTGTATACAAAGGCGCGATATCGAAATGAAAAGGGTTGAAAGGGCTCAAAAGTTGTAACAGAAATTGAAATGAGATAAAGGTCGAAACTCACTTTAACTGTCTTCTTATATTATTTTATTTATGTATTTGTATTTATTTGAATGTTAAAATTATATCATTGGTTTAAATCTAATTAAAATCTCCAACATGTCAAAACCATTTATGTTATCTTTTATTTAATTTTATTTTGAAAGTGTTTTAAATAAAAATAAAAGTTAAAAAAAAATGTGATTTTACATTTTTAGTTTAATTTTCAAAACTAGTCAATTTCTTTCAAGTTTAGTCAATTACTTTCAAGTTAGTTAAGTCGAGTCAAATTCTTTCAAGTTTTATCAATTTTTTTCAATATAATCAATTCTTTCACAATTTATCAATTTGTAAACAGTCAACTTTTCAAATTTAATCAAAGTTAGTCAACTTCCTTAATCGCCGGACAACCATATTTAGCGGTCATTTCAAGTGCGTAAAACCTTCTTGAAGTGGAAATGTAAACCCGAACCTTTGCTTTGGATTTAAAATAATTTTTCTGTTGGGTCTTTTTAAATATTTATTGGTTTTCTAATTATCATTAAAATTAGGTGGCGACTCTGTTTTCATTCCGAATTTCGAGAATGTGCTTTTCTTAAATTAATTAAGTTTAAATCGATTTTGATTTTCGAATTTTTTTTTTCAAAAAGCCATTTTTTCATGTAACAATAAGGATATTTAAAAAGAATACTAAATTAAATATTAAGAAATATATAGTCTTTTAAAAATATATTTATTAGTAAACATATTTATAAAAATTAATTTATATTCTTCATATTAGTATATTTTATTTAAACTAATCATTAAAACTAAAAGTACAAAATTTATATGACCATCAATGTCTGACAAAATATTAATATTACAACTATAATATCATAGTAAAATTATTAAAACACTTGACAAAAAGATGATCTATCGAATCTAACTAAAAAATAAATAACTTGTAATGTGAGATATCAATTCAATAATAATAGAACAAATGAAATTAAAAATATAAAATATGTTCTAAATTCAAAAATAAAAAAATTAGCACAATACTCTTATATCAAATTCCAACATAATGTATATAAATAAGGTTTAAAAGAAAAAAACGTAAACTTATAACTTTATTCAACAATTAATTCAACTTTAATTTAAAAAATACAATACTAATAAAATCGTACTAATGATAAAAATAAATATAGAATAAATAAATAAATAAAAAATTATGTGGAATCACATGAAGTAAATATTAAGAATGAGAAGAAAATAAAAAAAATAAATATTATAAAACATAAAGTATATTTTTAAAAAATTAATATAATAAAAATTAAAAATTTTAAAATAATAGAAATTAAAAAAAACATAAAAATCAACAACAACAACAACATACCCAGTAGAATCCCACAAGTGGGGTATGGGGAGGGTAAAATGTACGTAGACCTTACCACTATCATAGAAGTAGATAAACTGTTTCTTGGGAACTCTCATCTCAAAACTCGTAAGCAGAAAGAAACTAGATATGACAGAAAAGAAGGAAAGGGAACATAAAGAGCGACTAATAATGAATAGTAAATCGCAGTATGTAAATAAGATAAAACTAACACATAATATGACAGATAGTACGAGCACATGATAAAAAAATACCTAACCCTACCATCAGCTTGCTACTCTAATTCGCGACTTCCACTTCTTTCTATCTAAGGTCATGTCCTCAGTAAAATCAACTTCTGTCATATCATGTCTAATCACCTCTCTCCAGTACTTCTTCGGCCTACCTTTACCCCTCCAAGTATCTCCCAAAACCAACCTCTCGCACCTCTGAACAGGAGCATCGGTACTCCTTCTCCGCACATGTCTAAACCATCGCAATCTCACTTCCCTCATCTTTTCGGCCACCGAAGCCACCTCTAGCTTCTCCCAAATGACCTCATTCCTAACCTTGTCATAAAATAGAAATAAAAAATTTAAAAAGTAATAAACTTGCATATAAATATCAGTTATGAATGGGAGATTGTAATTATACGTGTAATTACACTAAATTGTATTACTTTCCAAACTTGTGATTAAGTTTAAGATGGAGCTATTTGTGGCGGGGAGTGGACTCCTGTTCACAAGGAGAATGACCAAAAGGAGCACGTGGAATAGGGCCATTTATCTTAACGCAACGAATCTTCATAATCTTCTCCTCTCTTGTCTAAACGCCATTCACTATCATAGCCATGGATAATAAAATTAAATTCAATATATTTAATTTGTGAAGTTTGGACAGATTATTAATTCGTTCAATTATTAGTTTAATATTTAATTTATTTAAAATTAGGTTGATATACAATTCAACTTGATTCAAAAGAGATTTTGTCAAAATTTTTTTAAAATATTTTTTTTAATTTGATATATTTTATATAATCATGTTAAAAAAAATATAACTTAATTAGGTACTATAATATTAAAAAAGAATAAATAAAACAAATAAAATTAAATAAAAATTTGATCAATCGATTATAGTCCATTTAAATCTGATCCAACCCGCCCAATTTCCAACTATTTCTTTCTTTCTTGTTGCACCAAAAAAATAAATAAATTCAGCATTGCCCATCTCTCCATTTTGCCTATAAATAGATAGACAACCGCGCATAACAATTTACGACAGCTGATGCAGCAGAGAGGCAGAAGCTATAACCGTAGATCAAGAACATTTACTAGATCTCGCACTGCCGTTGAGGGTTCTTAGTAAACCCACATTGTCATAATCCTTATGGCTCCTGTTATTGCTGCTGCTGCTACTTCAGGTTTTTCGTCTTCTTATATTTATATAGAGATAGATTATTGGTTTGAAACGAAATGAATTCAAAATGGTGATTATGATCTTGTACAGGGGAGGAACGTGATATTCAGAAGAATTATTGGATCGAGCATACATCGGAACTCACTATGGAAGCCATGATGCTTGATTCAAAAGCAGCCGATCTTGATAAAGAAGAGAGGCCTGAGGTATAATTGTTCTGTTACAAGAAATGAATAGAACGAACATGTACAAACATTTTTCTTGCTCATTTTCTTCTATTTATTTTTTTTAAATTTCTTTGAAAGTCATTTTCATGAATATTCAACAATAGAATATGTTTATTTTTTCAAAAGAAATAAGGTGGTGCTGTTTCCATCAACTGTAGTTGCTACATAGGTTTTTTTTTCTTTCTAAATTTGGGTAAGGGAAGGGGAATGGGGAGGGAATTACAATGTGGGAATCAAATCCTCACCGACGCTATAAAAGTTCAGATAATCAAGCAACTGACCTACTAAAATTTCTCAGTTGCTACGTAGCTGATGTTTCACAAATCAACAATTAATCAAGAATTGCTACATATGGGAATTTTCTGTTTATTTGGAAATTCTCAATTCAGTTGTTTGAGTTAAAATCAACATTTTTTTTTTCAGTTCTTTGCTTAAGACTTTTCTGTTCTCTGCTTAAAAGTGAGAATAGACTAATTTTAAAACGCCCTCTTCCTATCAAAGCTGTTTACTATGGACATAACATAGTGAAAAGTAATGTCCCTAACTAATTATTAATATCTTCAGATCTATTTTCTTTCTTGTTAAAATTGGAGCTCTTCATTTTTGGAATTTTCCGTTGATATAGATACTAAGCATCATTTTGCACGATCTGTGCGCTTTTAGGAGATTGACATTTTGGCACATGCTTCTACCAAAAAAAAAAAAAGAAGACATTTTGGCACATGCTAAGTCGAATTTCACTACTTGTTCATCCCGTGAAGGAAGAAAAAGGGGGAAAAATTTGAAGAAGAAAATTAGAAGTTAATCACAGAAACAAGTTTCAGTTTTTTAGTGAGAAGTCAACAATTCCCAGAAAACAGTCTCTCTACTTCTGCGTACATTGTATCCTCTCTAGATCCCGCTTGTGGGATTCCACTTGTTGTTGTTGAGAAGTCAGACAATTCTTAATGCTGCAAGGAACCAAGTCTATCCCTCTTGTTAACAAAAAGTAGAGGTGCTTGCTTATATGACCCTCTAAGTTGTTCCAAATTGTGGATCCAAAACTTTCTTTCTAGTCAAGAACCGCATGTTATCATTAGATGGAAGTGTGCAGTTGTCAACAATTACCTTGTCCTCTTATTTAATGAGAAGCTTAATGGGATGTTATCCTAGTGATCCGGAAAACTTTGTCAACTTCAATCACAGTAAATTACAACAAGTGAAGGAGGAATTTTGATCTGTCTGATTGCACGCGGAATTTGATCCAAAGCCTTCTTGGATAGAGACATTTGATGGGCTATATATGCTGCAACTTGTTTTGGTTTACAGTCTCTTTGTTCTTTTGGATGTTCATTGTCTTTGAATCAATCGATATTATTATATCTAATGTTACTAGATATGCAATAATTATTCTGATTTTCACTACATGGAGCTTTTATATTGTTTGTACTTGGGTTTGTCTCAAATTGAATAGTGATTACTGTTTTTTTAAAATTTTTTTTAACTTTTATTTTGACATGGTTTTCTGACATGTATTAGCATCACTCAAATATTTTGAAATTTGTGGATGGATGGTAATGTCAGGTGCTCTCCCTACTCCCATCATATGAAGGGAAATCAGTATTGGAATTGGGTGCTGGTATTGGTCGTTTCACGGGTGAATTAGCCAAGAATGCTGGGCAGCTCATAGCACTGGACTTTATCGACAGTGCAATTAAGAAGGTTTGTGACATTATATATTGTTTTGTTGGGGTGTGTGATGAGTTTGTTCAGAAGGTTCACTTGTTAATGCAGTAATTTTAACTTCGGTGAACAGATATCTCTTTTTCCTCACGTCTTAATTTGCTTATTGCAGAATGAAAGCATCAATAAGCATCATAAGAATGTCAAGTTTATGTGTGCTGATGTGACTTCTCCAGATTTGAAATTTTCACCTGAATCAGTGGACTTGATATTTTCAAACTGGCTACTGATGTATCTTTCTGATGAAGAGGTACTTTTATTTTAATCTTCTGTCGCGTGAAAAAATCCCAAGGGTTGCACATTATGTAAAATGATGACCCAATTGTGCCTGAAAGTTTAAAAAAGAGGCAGGAAATCGTCCCTGATAGAACAGAACAAATAATCAACTCCTAACTTTGTAAATATTTGAACCAACTTTTAAAACAAGGTTCATCTGTATAGCACAAGTGTGTATAATCCAAGATTTGATAAAATCGTAAATATAATAGGCAACTTTGAAACTATCATGTACACATGATATTTTGAATAGCTTGTTTTATCAGATATCATGTAACCGATGGACATTATAGCCATTAACTGTTCATAGATAATCAAAATGACTCCTCTTTTCTTTGCTGAAGCATTCTAAAAAGAAGATTATGCAATAAGTAGTTTAACCTCTATCCACCTGCAATTTTGAGGATATGAAAGTGGTTTATCTGATCCTAGGAAACAACCTCTCTACTTCTATGAGGTAGTCGTAAGGTTTGCGTACATTCTACCCTGTCCAGGCTCCACTTGTGCGATTCCACTGAGCATGTTGTTGTTTTTGTTGAAAATGGTTTATCTGCAAAAAGGTTGGTCTATAGTTGCATATCATCTTGTAGGGTACCAAAAAATATTTACGTAGCAGGTTTCCTTAAAAAGTGTACATTTTATTATTAATTTGACTACTTATCCCATATGTAGATCCGAAAATCTACTATGAGTGATCTTGGATACATTTTTCAACAAGTGTACATTTTACGATTAGTGTAACTACTTCTCTTATGATCAGTTCAGAAAGATTAGACTTAGCGAGTGTTAGGGATATCTTTCACTCTTTTGACTTTTGAAACTGTTTCTTTATGACTGATTTCAGGTTCAAAGTCTAGTGGAGAGAATGGTAAAATGGTTGAAAGTTGGAGGCTACATATTTTTCAGAGAGTCATGCTTCCATCAATCAGGGGACCACAAGCGAAAGAACAACCCAACCCATTATCGGGAGCCTAGGTTTTACACAAAGGTCTTAGCTTTTCTTCGATTTATTTTCCCCTTGGAATGATACTATGTTAATCTTAAAAAATTGTTATCTCCTTAGCTTTCAACAGTTAACACAGTACATGAAGTATATTTGACCAAGATTTGTTTTCATGGAACGAAATCTGTTGTCATGCTTATTCGTGTATTTTCTTTTTTCTTGTATTTCCGGAGAATATAAAATAGATCCAAGGAAATCCTTAATAAACAAAGTTTTTTTTTTCTGCAAGTTTATTTGGCTTTCTAATAAAGTAGCTGTATTGAAGTCATTGCCAGCTTTCTGTGAAAGAATAATTGAGCAAGTCATTGAATTTATGACAGCATATAATATTTCCGTGTTGGTGCATTTGTCACCAAAACAATCAGTAACTTTTGTGTTGCTATGATTAACCTTCTCATGTCCTTAACTTGTATGCAGGTGTTTAAAGAATGTCATTTAAATGCTGATGATGGAAAATCATTTGAACTTTCTCTCATCAGTTGCAAGTGCGTTGCAGCTTATGTTAAAAACAAGAAGAATCAGAATCAGGTATATCCTTTCTTCCCTCATTGTCTCCTCTGTTATTTACTGTTAACCTGAAAATCCAATCACACCATTGTGTCTTGCAGATTTGCTGGCTATGGCAGAAAGTTGATTCTGAGGATGACAGGGGTTTCCAGCGCTTCCTAGACAACGTTCAGTATAAGTGTAGTGGCATACTGCGATACGAACGTGTCTTTGGAGAAGGTTATGTGAGCACGGGAGGAATTGGTGAGCCCTCTTTAGTCTTAGTTAGCTCATTCTGATCAAAATCATTTATATTACTTAAATCTAGTTTTCTCTGATTATATTTAATATTGAGCAGATACCACTAAAGAATTTGTCTCCATGTTGGATCTTCAACCTGGCCAGAAAGTCCTTGATGTTGGTTGTGGAATAGGTGGAGGTGACTTTTACATGGCTGAGAATTATGACGTTCATGTTGTTGCCATTGACCTCTCAATTAACATGATATCTTTTGCTCTTGAGCGTGCAATTGGTCTCAAATGTGCCGTTGAATTTGAGGTTGCTGATTGTACAAAGAAAACATATCCCAATGGCACATTTGATGTGATATACAGTCGAGACACTATCCTTCACATCCATGTAATTTTCTTTCTTGAGCTAGATGAATCTTCAAATCTCTATTTTGATCTCCTTTTATGTCACTTGCCATATTTATTAAGATGAATATGAGGAGATAGTGCCTCATTTCTTTTTCACACATTATACCAAATTCTAAAGTTGAAGTCAATCACCTTCTCTATATGGCTGTCTTGTCTTTTTATGGGTAAATGATTGTGTACTTTCACTCTTTCAGGACAAATCTGCGTTATTCAGATCTTTCTACAGGTGGCTGAAACCAGGAGGCAAAGTCCTCATAAGCGATTACTGCAAAAGCCCAGGACCAGCATCGGACGAGTTTTCTGAGTATATTAAACAAAGGGGTTATGATTTACATGATGTTGCAACATATGGCCAGGTATTCGTTCAGTCAAAAAGACATCCTCCCCTTCTCTTTTCTGCTTCATGTGTGTTGCATGGCAGTGTTTCTTATGCCATTTTCCTTAAATGTAGATGCTCAGAGATGCGGGTTTTGGTGAAGTTATTGCGCAGGATCGAACTGAACAGGTGTGTTTCTGCAGCTCATTTTTTCTTTATAAATGAACAAAAGATTAGATATGGAGACAAATATAATTTATTTTTTTTTACTTTATTGCAGTTCATTAATGTTCTCCAAAAGGAGTTAAGTACTGTGGAGAAAGGAAGAGATTCTTTTATCCAAGAATTCTCAGAAGTGAGTGCTTGGTGATCATTTAGTAATTTTCGTTTTTGAGGTTTTAAGTAGTATTTCTCACTTCTCACTTTTGTTTCTGATATTATTTAACAGCAAGACTACAATGAAATAGTTGGAGGTTGGAAGGCCAAGCTACTGAGGAGTTCATCTGGTGAACAGAGGTGGGGTTTGTTCATCGCCAAGAAATGATTGTAAAAATGCAGCATGTATCTGGTTTTCTGTTTCGTTGTTGAACCAATGTACTTGTATGCTGTTCAGTTGGCCTTGTAATAATAAAACTCTTGCATCTTTTTGATTTATTATCAATTGTCAGATGGAATCTTTAGACATAAATCTTCTACTTCTTCTATCATCTTAGAGGGATCTGTTCTGATTTCTAATTGAAGCGGAAGAGGGATCTATATTTGATCTTCCTATGTTTTTTCTCGATTTTCTCTTCATCTTGAACTTCTTCCTTTGATTTCTATATTGGGCTGAATAAGTTATAAGGTTTTGATTTTAGATTTAGTTTTGTCGGTGCTTTAAAACTTGTTCACTGCTAAATTTGAACTTCTATAGGTCTCTATTAACCAAATTCTTCTCTATTAAGCTCACCGGCATGGGTACGTTCTCTGTGAAACAATCTTCCTTCGTTAATCAGCGTAGGGCTTATTATTTTGCTTTTGTTACTGATTGAATGTTTAGATACTGCAAAAAATATATTTTCATTCATAGTTTTGTACAATATTTATAAGAGAACAAGTAAGATCATCTAAACTAATCAATTCCAAATTCTTAGGAGATCCTTGAATCAAGGGATTTCCACTAAACTTATTTCCTATAATAACATATTCGATTCCAGATTTACAATAGCCATATCTATAGTAGCAAATTACAATCAAATTTGCCAGCTTATTTGTGGAGCAGATTATAGTCATATCTGTTAGCTCATCGATGGAGCAAATTATGGCCAAATCTGCCAACTCATTTGACACTCCCCCTCAAGTTGGCATGTAAATATCAAATATGCCTAGCTCACAAAGGACTCAAAAGTAGTTCTGAAAAGACATTTTGTGAAAATATTGGAACAAAAGGAATGCACACACTTCCATCTTCAATCTTCTCTTTAATGAAGTGTCTGTTTACTTTAGTATGCTTGGTTCTATCATGTTGAACTGGATTATGAGCAATGCTTATGACAATCTTATTGTCACGATACAATTTCATTGGAAAATTCATAGGTCTTCTTAGTTCTTCCAAAAATCTCTTGAGCCATAAAATTTCACAAATTCCCTGTGCCATGGATCGATACTCAGCCTCAGTACTACTTCGAGCCACGACATTTTGCTTCTTACTTCTTCATGTCACTACATTTCCCCAAACAAATGTATAATAACCAGATGTAGACCTTCAAGTTTGCTTCCATATAAGCCTCAACACTTCTTTGTTCATTCTTTTTGAAGAACAATACTTTCCTAGGAGAACTCTTTAGATATCTTAGGATTTGATACACAACTTCTTGGTGTTCTTCTTGTGGAGAATGTATAAACTGACTGACTGGGCTCACAAAAAAGGAAATATCAGGTCTAGTATGTGACAAGTAGATCAACTTGTCTACCAATCTCTGATATTGGCCCTTATTAATTAATTTTCCTTCCTTTACAAACTTTACATTTGGATCAATTGGAGTTTCAGTTGGTCTACAACCACTCATTCCTGTTTCTTTTAATAGATCAAGGACATACTTCCTTTGTGACACTATAATTTCTTTATTCGATCGTGCAACCTCCATGTCGAGAAAGTACTTCAGTGGGCCTAGGTCCTTTAACTCAAATTCTGAGGCAAGATGTTCCTTTAGATTTTTTATTTCAACCACATCATCTCCTATGAGAATGATATCATCGACATACACTAAGAACTATTGTTTTTCCTTCTAGTGAGTGCCGAGTAAACATTGTGTGATCTACTTGTCCTTGAATATACCCTTGCTTCTTCACAAATTGAGTAAACCTTTCAAACCAAGCTCTTGGAGATTATTTTAGACCATAAAGAGATCTTCTAAGCCTGTATATTTTTGACTTGTAGTTTCCTTCAAAACCTGGTGGAGGATCCATATAGACTTCTTCCTCTAGGTGTCCATTCAAGAAAGAATTCTTCACATCTAACTGTTGAAGAGACCAGTCAAGATTTACTGCAATTGTCAACAAAACTCTAATTGAGTTTAGCTTAGCTACTGGAGCAAAAGTCTCAAGATAGTCAATCCTATATGTCTGCATGAATCCCTTAGCTACAAAGCGGGCCTTATATCTTTCCAAAGATCTATCTGATTTGAATTTAGTGGTGAACGCCCATTTACAACCCACAGGTTTCTTTCCCTCTAGTAAATCCACTAACTCCATTCCTCCAAAATAGCCTCCTTTCACTCGGGAACTCGTAGAGCATCCTGCACATTTTTTTGGAATCTCCATACTAGAAAGTTTTGAAGTAAAGACTGATTAACCAGGAAACAACCTTTTATAAGACATAAACATTGAAATAGGATATCTAGAAGCATTTCTAACACCTTTGCATTTCGCAATACGTAGGTCCAGATCTGAGGAATTAGAAACAGAATCAGTTGGAAGATTACTTTGAGTTTCAGTAAGGTCTTTCGGAGCAGACTTTTGGTAGTGTTGAGAATCTTTGGTCTCTTTTCCTTGAGTTTGGCTCCTTCTCGAATACACCTACATTTACTTTGTTTGTTCTGTGTTCCCATTTTAATTTTTCTCATGTGAAGGCTCTACATGTTCAGTTTCTTAGTTTTTGTCATCTAAGTCACTTTGGTCCCTATCATCTCTTGGATCTTCTCCTAGATCCTTCACGTAAGTATTTATTGCAATATCAGTCTTTTGATTTGCTTGCTGTCTAGTTTCCTCAATATCACAAAATATTGAATCTTCACCTACATGATACTCCCCCTCAAGATGAGCGGTAAATACAATTGGGACTCAAAGAAAGTTAGATCCATTGTCACAATTATCTTTCTAGCATGTGGATCATAACATTTATATCCCTTTTTAGTTGGGGCATATCCTACAGAAACACACTTCTTAGCCCGCGGTTCAAGTTTACTATGATTATGAACATGAACAAATTTTGTACAACCAAAAACTTTCAGAGGCAGATCTGTAAATAACCTAGAACTAGGAAAATCTCCCTCAAAACTTGAAAAGGTGTTTTAAATTCAAGTGGATGAGATGACATTCTATTAATAAGCTAACTGGCAGTCAAGAGAGCCTCTCCGCAAAGGTGTTGTGGAACTTTACTAGTAAACATTAAAGCTCTTGTTACCTCTAAAAGGTGTCTATTCTTTCTTTCGGTGCTACCATTTTGTTGAGATGTATTTGGACAAGAGCTTTGGTGTACTATCCCAGCCTTTTTGAAAGAAGTTCTTAGTTGTTCATTAAGAAATTCACTAAAATTATCACTCCAAAAAATTTTGATTTTCTCATTAAACTGTGTTTTCACCATGACATAGAAAATCTTGAATATATTTTTAACCTCAGATTTATCCTTCAATAAAAAAACCCAACTCAATATAGAATGACCGTCAATAAAAGTTACAAACCACCATTTTCCATACATTGTTGAAATACTAGATGGTCCCCAAACATCACTATGAATCATCATAAAAGGATTTGAGGCCTAATATCTTTGAAATGGAAAAGAAGATCGGTGATATTTAACTATTTCACAGAATTCACATTGGAACAAGGATGAATTTTTGTTTCTAAATAATTGAGGTAACAAATGTCTTAAATAATAAAAACTTGGATGCCTAAGGCTATAGTGCCAAAGCATGACCTTATTCAAAACAGAAATAGAGTTCAAAAAAATAGGATTCGATTGTGCTGAGTAGTTCCCAATTATCAAGGAAATAAAGATCTCCAGATTCCTAAGCACTGCCAATCATCTTCCTCGAGACCTTTTCCTGAAATTGACACAAATCAGAATAAAAAATAGCATGACAATTAAGAGAACGGATTAATTAACTGACAGAAGCCAGATTACAAGAGAGTTTTGGAACATGAAGAGTATGATGAAGTGTGAGGGATAGTGATAGTTCAATAGTTCCTTTTCAAACAATTACAGAGAAGGAACCATCAACTATCTTGATTTTATTGTTCCCTGCACAAGGAGTGTAAATAGAGATAGAATGAGAACTTCCAGTCGTGTGGTAACTAGCTCCTAAATCTATGATCCAAGAATATATTTGGTTGGAATTGGCACTAAGAAAGGCAGATGGTACAATACCTGTTTCAGCAAAAGAACAAGAAGGATTAGAAAAATTTGGTGCATTTGGATGAAATTGTGGAGATTGAAGGAGTTTATGTAGCATTTTCAATTGTTCCCTTGTAAATGGAGATATTTCTGGAGAAGATTGCTGCCCCTGATCAAAATAATTTGTTTGAAGGACCTGAACATTTTGATATTGAAGACCACAATTATCAACTCCCTTCTTTTTCCAATTAAGTGGTTTCCCATGAAACTTCCAACATGTTTACGGGTGTGCCAATGTTTTCTGCAGTGATCACACCATGGCCTTTTATTTTTTTCATTTTTGTTCTTCACTATTACAAGTGCTGAAGAGTCTATAGAAGGTTTTAGTTCAACATTAGATTAGGTATTAACATAACTTTCCTCCTAGTTTCCTCTCTCCTAACTTCAGAAAAAGTTTCACGATGTGAAGACAGAGGAGTTTTTCCTAGGATTTATGACGTGACCTCATCAAACTCCTGATTTAACCCGGCTAAAAAAAGGTAAATTCTCTCATTTTTTTCCCTTTTTTTTAGCTTTCACACTATCAAAAAAACACTCCCATTCATCATTGTAACACTGGTCTAACTCCTGTCACAAAAACACCATTTCATTATAATAAACAGTAACTTCCTTCTCACCCTGCTTATTCTGCCATAATTTAATTTTTAGCTCAAAAATTTGAGAGGCATTTTCTACATCAGAATATGTCTTCCTAACGGCCTCCCACACATCCTTAGTCGTGGACATAAAGAGATAAGATTTACCTATGGCTGGTTCCATGAAATTTATTAACCAAGAAATCAGAAGTGAATTCTCTGATCTCTAGGAGTTCATCTTTGGGTCTCCGACTCACGTTTTTTTCGTCTCTCCGATTAGATCTCCCAGTTTTCCACGACCATCAATTGCAAGCTTTATAGATTGTGCCTATTACAGATAGTTCTTCCCATTTAATCAATGAGTAGTTAACTGGAAGGGCATGCGAGAAGTAGTGCCTCCTTGTGTCATCATATTTTTGTGGGAGCTTTTAGAGAAGAACTTTTGTCTTCTAATAACAACAACAACAACAACAACATACCCAGTAGTATCCCACAAGTGGGGTCTGGGGAGGGCAGATTGTACGCAGACCTTACCGCTACCTCATAGAAGTAGAGAGGCTGTTTCCTAAAACCCTCAGCTCAAAACCCATAAGTAGAAAGACTAGATATGACAAAATGCAATAAAGTTAGAGGCATGCGACTAACAATGAGTAACCCATGGCAGGAAGTCACTATGAGACAAACTAACACACATACGCTAACACACATATGCTAGATAATAATACACATGCTTATAGTAATAAGAAGTAGACAACCACAGAGCGGGGTAGGGAGAAAATGAATTTAGCCTGCTACTCTAATTCGAGACCTCTACATCCTTCTATCTAGGGTCATGTCCTCAGTGAGGTTTAGTGTCGCCATGTCCTGTCTGATCACCTCCCCCCAGTACTTCTTAGGTCTACCTCTACCCCTCCGATTAGCTCCCACAACTATCCTCTCGCACCTCCTAACAGGAGCATCGCTACCCTTCCTCTGCACATGTCCGAACCAGCGGAGTCTCGCTTCCCTCATCTTTTCCTCCACCGGGGCCACCTCCAGTTTCTCCCGAATATCCTCATTCCTAATCTTGTCACTTTTGGTGTTCCCGCACATCCATCTCAACATCCTCATCTCCGCGACATGCATCTTCTGAACATGAATATTTTTAATCGGCCAACACTCCACTCCATACAGCAAAGCAGGTCTAACCACCACTCTGTAGAGCTGACCCTTAAGTTTGGGTGATATCTTCTTGTCGCACAATACTCCAGAGGCCAACCTCCATTTAGTCCATGCTGCCCCAATGCGTTGATTGACATCATCATCGATATCGCCACTACTCTGGATGATGGACCCTAGATACTTAAACTTATCCCTCTTCGGGATAGGTTGGGTATCAAGCCGCACCTCAGAGTTCTCGTCCTCCCCCTCTATGCTGAATTTGCACTCCAAGTATTCAGTTTTGGTCCTGCTCAATTTGAATCCTTTGGACTCCAAGACGTGTCTCCAAGCCTCTAGCCTTTCATTAACTTTAATCCGAGACTCATCAATTAACACTATGTCATCTGCAAAAAGCATACACCATGGGACCTCTTCCTGTAAAGATCTCGTCAGCTCGTCCAACACTAACGCAAACAAGAAAGTGCTCAGCGCAGACCCCTGATGGAGTCCCAACTCGACAGGAAAATACTCTGAGTCACCCCCCACCATTCTTACCCGAGTTTTGGCTCCATCATACATGTCCTTAATCAACCTGATATAAGCCCCCGGGACACCTTTCGCCTCCAAGCATCTCCATAAAACCTCCCTTGGGACCTTGTCATATGCCTTCTCGAGATCGATGAACACCATATGAAGGTCTTTCTTCCAATCCCTGTATTTTTCCACTAATCTCCCGAACCAAATGGATTGCTTCAGTTGTCGATCGCCCTGGCATGAATCCGAATTGGTTCTCCGAGATAGATACTACATTACGCACCCTCCGCTCCACAGCTCTCTCCCATACCTTCATTGTATGGCTTAACAACTTGATACCCCTGTAATTGTTGCAGTTTTGAATATCACCTTTATTCTTGTACAATGGCACCATTGTACTCCTCCTCCATTCCTCAGGCATCCTGCCAGTCTCCCTGATAGCATTGAACAGTTTAGTCAACCACTCAATGCCATCCGTGCCCAAGTTCTTCCAAAAATCTACCGGGATCTCATCAAGTCCAATGGCCCTCCCCCTCTTCATCTTCCTCATAACCAGTTTTACCTCCTCCACTACAAATGGACTGACATCCCCAAAAACATGATGATCTTCAAGGTGCGCCAACTTATCCAACTCTATGACTCTATCTCCTTTGTCATTTAAGAGTCCATGGAAGTAAGTTTGCCACCGTAATTTTATGGAAGTGTCATCCACTAACACCTCTCCCGCCTTATCCTTAATGCACTTCACTACGTCCAAATCGCGAGTCTTCCTTTCTCTTACTTTAGCGAGCCTATACAATCTCTTGTCCCCGCCTTTATCACTTAGATCCTCATAAAGGCGCTCAA
>JAOTQR010000011.1:14556127-14627998 GCA_025774065.1 Solanum ossicruentum | reverse complement strand
TATCTAAGGGGTATATATGTCATTTAGTTAGAGTAAGGGATATGGAGGCAGAATCGCCAACTCTTCAATCAGTCCCAACAATGAATTTGTTGATGTGTTCCTTGATGAACTTCCAGGCTTACCTCCTGAATGATAATAGAATTTGGTACTTACTTCTAGGCACTCAAACTATTTCTATCCGTCCATATAGAATGGCCTCGGCAGAGTTGCGTGAATTAAAATATCAATTGAAAAACTTATTAGAGAAGGGTTTTGTAAGACCTAGTATGTTTCCCTGGGGTGCACCAGTATTATTTGTACGCAAAAAGAATGGTAGCTTGAGAATGTGTATCGATTATCAACAATTGAATAGGGTGACAATTAAGAATAAATACCCCCGCGTAGGATTAAAAATTTATTTGATTAGTTACAGGGTGCCAAATGCTTTTCAAAAATTGATTTGAGATTAGGGTATCACCAAGTGAGGGTGAAGGAGGAAGATATACCTAAAACTTCTTTCAGAACACGGTACAATCACTTTGAATTTCTTGTTATGTTATTTGCGCTAACGAATGCACTAACAGTTTTTATGGTTCTGATGAACGAGTATTTAAGCCATTCTTGGATGTGTTCGTGATAGTATTTATAGATGACATTTTAGTATACTCAAGCTCAGAAGAGGACCATGAAAATCAATTACGACTAGTGTTACATGTTCTTTTCATCGATAGTTGTATGCCAAGTTTTCTAAATGTGAACTTTGGCTAAAATCAGTGGCATTCTTAGGTCATATTACGTCTGAGGAGGGAATAAGAGTTGATTCACAAAAGATAGATTTTGTGAAAGATTGGCTAAGGCCAATGACGCCCACGAAAGTTTGGAGCTTCCTAGGTTTGGCAGGTTATTATAGAAGGTTTGTTGAAGGTTTTTCTTCCATTTCTGCACCTCTAACAAAGTTGACACATAAGGCAACCAAGTTCCATTGGAATGATATATGTGAAAGGAGCTTCTAGGAACTAAAAAATAAGCTAATTTCTGCACTTGTGCTAGTAATTCCAGAAAGCACTGAGGGGTATGTAGTGTATTGTGATGCTTCATGAATTGACTTGGGGTGTGTGCTGACATAGCATGGTAGGGTAATTGCGTATGCATCCAGACAGCTATGACCACATGAAAAGAATTACCCAACTCATGATCTTGAGCTAGCAGCGGTTGTATTTGCTTTAAAAATATGGCGCCATTATTTGTATGGGGTTCACGTTGACATATATACTGATCATAAGAGCTTGCAATACATTTTTAAGAAGAAAGATCTAAATTTGAGACACCATAGGTGGCTAGAAGTAATAAAGGATTACGACACTGATATACTATACCATCCGGGGAAGACAAATGTGGTAGCTGATGCTCTAAGTCGTAAGGAAGTTATGACTACTAGTGATCAAGCCATGGTTAGTCAAGGGGTGGCTAAGGATCTACGTCAACTGCCCAGTTTAGGGGTTTGCTTTCTTGAAACCCCAAAGGAAGGGGTTGTTGTACATAATGTAGCGACATCTTCATTAGTAATGGAGGTGAAAGAAAAATAGATGAGGATCCTGTTCTACGATAGGTTAAGGAAAAGGTGAGTCAGGGTGCGATAAAGTTCTTTTCCCTTACACAAAATGGAGTACTTTACTGCCAAAAGAGATTATGTGTGCCTGATATTAATGGGTCAAGAAAGAGGATTATGGAAGAAGCCCACCATTCTCGATATTCCATTCATCCAGGATCGAGTAAGATGTACTATGACCTGAAGGGAGTGTTTTGGTGGGGAGGCATAAAAAAGGACCTTGTAGAATTTGTGGCTCAATGTCCTAATTGTCAACAAGTGAAGGTAGAACACCAAAAACCAGTAGGTTATATGCAGTGTATAGAACTTCCAACCTAGAAGTGGGATATGATCAATATGGACTTTGTTACCAGTTTACCTCGCTCATTTCAAAAGTTTGACTCCATATGGGTAATAGTTGATAGACTCACAAAGTCCGCACACTTCCTACCTGTCAAAAGTGATTGTACAGTGGAGAAATATGCCAAGCTGTACCTCAAAGAGGTAGTCAGGCTACATGGAGTCTCAATCTCCATTATATCTGATTGAGGGCCTCAATTCACTGCAAAGTATTGGAAGTCTTTCCAAAGGAGTTTAGGAACACAAGTAAATTTGAGTAAAACATTCCACCCTCAAACTGACGGTCAAGTAGAATGAACCATTCAGATACTTAAAGATATGTTGCGGGCTTGTGCATTGGACTTTAAAGGTAGCTGGGTGGACCATTTTCCACTTATTGAATTTGCCTATAATAGTAGCGATCATTCAAGTATCAAGATGGCACCTTATGAAGCTTTGTATTGAAGGAAGTGTAGGTCGCCAATTGGATGGTTTGAAGTGGGTGACACCACCTTGCTTGAGCTAGATTTAGTATGCCAAGCCATGGAAAAAGTTAAGGTAAACAACATCGGCTAGAAACATCCCAAAGTCATCACAAATCATATGCGGATGCTAGGATGAGAGAGTTGGAATTTTCAGTAGGAGATTGGGTATTTTTAATGGTGTCTCCCATGAAAGGGGTTATGAGGTTTGGTAACAATGGAAAACTGAGCTCACGTTATATAGGGCCATATAAAATTATTAATAAGATTAGGCAAGTTGCATATGAGCTAGAGCTACCCCAAGAGCTTTCAATGGTTCATCCAGTATTTTACATATCAATGCTTCAAAAATGCATAGGTGACCCATCCCATATCACTCCTATTGAGGACGTGCAGGTTATATAAGATCTCACTTATGAAGAGGCACCTGTTTCTATTCTGGATCGTCAAGTTAGGAAGCTGAGAAATGAAGAAATAGCTTCAGTGAAGGTACTTTGGAGTAATCAACAAGTAGAAGAGAAAACTTGGGAGTTCGAAGACGCGATGTCAAAATACCCTCACTTATTTGAAGCTAAAGAGGACTCCCAACATGAAGAATTGGAACACTAATAGGTAGGTGTGATTGAATACTTAGTGTATTGTTAAAGGTTTTTTTAAATAAAGGTTTATACATGGTTAAGCTATCCAATTGTGCTAACATTAGAGGACGAATATTCCTAATAGGGGGAAGATGTGACACCCCACATTTTACATGTACTAATGCTATGTAAATGAATCGTGGTATCATTTGGTCAAATTAGCATCAATTCTTGAAAGTGCTTGAATCTCATGTTAATGGGCGATATGGGCGTCTAACACTTAACAGGGTCAAGCGTATATGTGTTTTGTGTTAAATTAAGGATACTACAGCCCTAAAGAAAGTAAGAGAATTAAGGTGTTTATATGAATTAACAATCTAGTAGATGAGTCACCTACTTGATTAGCTTAAATTTGCTAGCTCAACGGAGACGAGACCGACGTCGAATTTGCCCAAGTCCGATTATATATAAAATCCTTTTTAAGGATGTATTTTAGCACATGTTTTAGCATCATAAATGGACCTTATTTTCAGTCCAAGAAGAATGTAAGAAGGAACCAAGTGTAACACAAACCACTTTGCTATTTGGGCCAAAAACTAACTAAGAAGAAAGTTTGAAATTGGTAGCCAAGGTCCATCAGATTTGATGCCCATTCTGGCCAAATTTAGGGAACTAGCTGCTGAATAATCAACCTAAGTATTTGAGGTATTAGTTGGTCAATAGGTCAAAATAAATTCATCCAAGTAGCTATGTAAAAAGTAGTCAAAACAACTCCCACAATCATTTTCCACTTGGAGCAAAAACAAAAACAAAACATCTTTACTCTCTAAGTTTTCTCTTAACATTTCTTGACCTTGAGCAGCAGCCAAAAGGTTCTTTTAGGGTTCTTAAGAAGGATATAAACTTTGAAGATAAAGGTAAGTGATTAGAGTTGTGTTTTTAGTAAGGTTTCTTCATGAAAATCAAGAAGTATATGATAGTATGTTATGCTGGAAATTCTGGATAGCATGTGTTTAGAAAATTGCTGCACAGTTGCTTTTTGTTTTAGTGACTTCTATATGGTTTTTGGGCTATACTATGAAGAGAATTTGATGTTATTAACATGGTTTGAGTTATAGATGTTACCCTAAGGTTGCTTCCTTGATTTTGGTTTCATTTAAATGATGAGTTTTATTGTGCTATCTTAAGTGTAATGTTGATTGGAATTTGTGAGCTGTTGGATGGAAAGCTATTGATTGGCTCACGTCCTTTATAACTTCTTTGGTGATGTGCTAAGACTATTTTAGAAATATTTGTGTGTATAAATGTTGTTGAAACATTTTGGTTAGAGTTGGAAAAGGTTTGGAATTGTCGACGTCAAAATGTAGCGAAAGGGGTAATGTTATGCTATCCATTTGTATGTTGTGAAGAATTGTTATGTATTGTGTCTTGTGGACTATTGGGTCTGAAATGAGTTGTATATGATGTGTACATAAGAATGGTTGCAAGAAAGTACGATTATAAGTTACAAGATTGAAGGAATTCCTTTGGGGCGATAGTTATAAGCTTGCTGTCCGGATGTTAGTTTTTAATGATATTGGACTGCCTAGAAGTGTTGTGTTGCTGCTAACACTAGTATTATTGCCTAATATGCTGTCGCTACATATTTGAGGGAAAAGCAGCCACTCCAAGGTAGTAACGAGGTCATAAAATGAGGTATGTAAGGCTACTTGATTTCGTATCATTTGGCATGAAGTATAGATTCCTCCTTGGTAGACAAAGGTAGTTGCCAACTCTGATAAAACTATTAACCGTGTATCCATTTTTTTCACATGTTCATATGCTCCTGTACATGATCGTTTTCAAATCAGCATATACACATTAATACCAAGTTACATGAGTTCTTGTTGCTAAATAAAGTTCATGAGTTGTTTCATCTCATATGCATTTCATTATATATGTAACATGCTCTCTTCATTGTCATATTGTCTTGTATGATTACATATACATCATTTGTTATATATACAACCCTAAAGATCTAATATTTTGACCACCAAAAGAATCATCTCAAAAGTAATTGAAAGATAAAGTATATAGTTTTTGATGGGTGGTAGCCCGAGGGGTGAAAGCATCACCTAGCCAGGGACGATCCTATCACAGGTGGTAGCCCCAAGGGGTTAAGAAAGAACCTAGCCAGGGACGATCCTGATATAGTTTACCACTGGTCAGTTGGTCATTTATAGTACATGATGTGCACAGATTATACAGTAAAGGTAAGGTAATATAAAGAACATAAAGTATACGATTCCAAAGTTTATCCAAAGGTGGTCTCTTATTCCACACCAGTGCATAGTTTCATTTGAGGTTGGTACTTCATATACAGTTGGTCATTTATCGTACATTATGTGCACAGATTATACAATAAAGGTAAGGTAATATAAAGAACATAAAGTATACGATCCCAAAGTATATCCAAAGGTGGTCTCTTATTCCACACCAGTGCATAGTTTCATTTGAAGTTGTTACTTCATATACAGTATTTCATGCCTTACATACTCATTACATTATATCATACTGACGTCCCTTACTGGGGACCTACATTTCATACTGCAAGTACAGGTGCTAGTAGATTCCCCAGTAGAGTCCAGGACATCCAACTGTTGTTACCAAGCTCCAGGTTATTCCGGAGCTTTGTGTATGTCTAAAGATTATATGTTTGTATTGTACAGTTAATTGAGCTAGGACCTGTCCCCATCCTTATTCGATACTTTCTTTTATCTAGAGGCTTTGTAGACTGTGAAAATTAAAGTGTAGTCATATCTCGTACTTTTGATACCGTGGCCCCAACGGCCTAGTCGCATGCATGTCCTTTTTGCTGCATCAATGTGTATTTGCATAAAGGCATGCTAAATTATAGAAATCCATTATAAAATGTATAAAAAGTGCATAGATATAGGTTGGTTCTTCCAAGCCTTATCGACAACGGGTGCCGGTCCACTCTAACAGGACTTGGGGCATGACAATTATTTGGAGTAACACCCACAACATCAAGAGGCTAATGGCATTCGGATCCCCCACACATTTCCTCAACATGGACACATGGAACACCAGATCCACCAATTCTATCACACTAGACAGTCTCAACCATAAGCTACCTTGCCATCTCTCCTCATGACCTCATAAAGGCTAACATATCTTGGGCTCAACTTTCCCCTCTTAACAAAATGGACCACACCTTTCATGGGTGAAACCTTTAGGTAGACCTAATGACCAACTTTGAATTCAAGGTCTCTTCTTCTCACATCGGCATAGGATTTTTGGCAACTTTGGATTATCTAAAACCTTTCTCTAATCATCCTGACCTTCTCAAAAGCCTCCATAACTAGATCTGGTCCCAACAAAGCTATCTCACCAACCTCAAACCATCCGGCCGGTGATCTACAATGTCTTCCATCGAGAGCCTCAACATGAGTCATACCGATACTAGAATGATAGCTATTGTTGTAGGCAAACTCAATCAACGGATGATGGTCATCCAAACTACCTTTAAGCTCCAACACACATGCTCTAAGCATATCCTCAAGGGTTTGGATGGTCCTCTCGGCTTGGCCATCTGTTTGAGGGTAGAAGGCCATAAAAAGCTTAACTCTAGTACCAAGACCCCTTTTGAAATATCTCCAAAAATGTGAAGTAAATTGTGCCCCACGATCTGATATGATGGTCAAAGGAACCCCATGTAGCCTTACCATTTATTTAATGTACAACCTTGCATAATCATCAGCCCCAAATTGGTCTTAACTGATAGAAAATGAGCCGATTTTGTCATCCAATCATCCACAACCCAGATGGAATCAAAACCCTTTCTAGTCTTGGGAAAACCAACCACAAAATCCATATTTATCTCTTCCCTCTTCATGCCTCCCCACCAATACACATCCTTCAAGTCTGTACATTTTGGTGGAACCGAGGTGGATAGAATAAGAAGAGTTATGGGCCTCATCAAGGATCCTTTCAATCAAAACATAACACATGACACACATAACCTAAGGGCACTATCTCCCTATTAAGAGAAAACCTCCACCTTGCCGTCTTTCATCAAGACCTTTAATTCTAACAAGGAGGATCAAGATCTTGTTTGGCCTCACCTCATCAATCAAAGAAGACTTAGAGCCATCAAAAACAACCACACCACTATTACCATCCTCTTACAACCTAGCCCCCAACCTAGCCGACTGATGCACCTCCCTAGCCATCTCCTTCTCACTACCATCAACATGTACTAGGCTATCCATAGACACCTTACTCAAAACATCTGCCACCACATTTGCCTTACCTGTATGATTTCTCATACATACCATAGTCTTTGAGTAGTTAACCATCTCCTTTTCTTCAAGTTGAGATCCTTTTGAGTGAAGACATATTGGAGGCTCTTATGATCGATGAACATATCAAAATGCACCCTATCAAGTAGTGACGCCAAATATTTAATGCAAACACAACGGCAGCTACCTCTAGAAAATGGGTAGGGTAGTTCCTTGAGTTGTCTAGAAGCATAGGCTATGACATTATCATTTTGCATCAACACATAACCCAAACCAACCTAGAAATCATCACAATACACCACAAATCCCTTAAGCCCATCCGATAATGGCAATATAGAAGTGGACATAAGCTTGTCTTTTAATGTTTGGAAACTCCTGTCACATTCATCGGACCACACAAACTTGGCCTTCTTTTGAGTCAATTTTGTCATAAGGGAAGCAATAGAAGAGAACATATTCACAAACCTCCAATAATAGCCCGCTAAACCTAAGAAACTTCTAATGTTTGACGAGGTCAATGGTCTAGGCCAAGTTCTACTGACATCGTTTTCTTTGGATCCATCTTAATACTATCCCCGACACCATACGACCTAAGAAGGCAACCTCCCTCAACGAAATTCACACTTTTTATATTTAGCATAAAATTCCTCCTCCCTCAATCTTTGCAACACAATCCTCAAATGAGCTATATACTCCTCCTCACCATGAGAATAGATGAAAATGTCATCAATGAAGACCACAACAAAGGAATCAAAGTAGGGATTAAAGACCCTATTCATTAGGTCCATAAAGATGGCCAGTGCATTGCTCAACCCCAAAGACATCATAACAAACTCATAATGCCCATATCTAATCTGGAAAGCCATCTGGGGAATGTCACACTCCCTCACCTTCACTTGATGATACCCAGACTGAAGATCAATCTTAGAGAAATGATTATCCCCTTGCAATTGCTCAAACAAATCATCAATCCTTAGAAGAGGATAACTATTCTTGATGGTGACCATATTGAGTTGCCGGTAGTCAATACACATCCTAAGGGACCGATTCTTCTTTTTCACAAACAACACCGAAGCACCCTAAGGTGATTCGCTAAGTCTAATAAATCCCTTCTCCAACAAGTTCCTCAATCGTTCCTTCAACTCTTCAACTCCACCGGGGCCATACGGTAAGGGGGAATATAAATGGGTTGAGTATCAGGGAGGAGGTCTATGCAAAAGTCTATTTCCTTTTCGGAAGGAACACTAGAAATTTGGTAAGACATCAAGAAACTCATTTACATTCGGAACTGACTCTATGGGAAGGACTTTAGACTCCACATCCCTAACCCTCACAAGATGGTAAAGACACCCCTTAGAGATCAACTTACAAACTTTAATGCAAGAGATGAATCTACCCTTGACCACCACATTTAACTTTCTCACTCAAGGACGGGTTCAATTGGAAATTGAAATTTGACCCTACAGGTTTTACAATCAATAGAAGCATTGTAGGCATACAACAAATCCATCCCAAGAATGACATCAAAATCAACCATGTCTAATTCAACAAGAATACAAGGCAACACTTTCTGCAAGATGTAAATAGGACAACTTTTATAAATGTTTCTAGCAACAATAGATGCACTAATAGGAGTAGACACCATATATGACTCATGCCACAACTCTGAGTCAACATGGAACTTTTTGGCAACAAAGGTGGTAACAAAAGAAAGAATGACACCCGGATCAATCAATGCATACACATCAAAGTCAGAGATTTTCAGCATACTGGTAACAACGACAGGTACTTGATTAACCCCTTTCCTCCCATGCAAGCATAGAACTGATTGTGCCTTGGGGAACTATCTTGTGGGCCACCTCTCCCTAATTGGACCGCATTAGCACCTTGTGGATGAACCTCCTTGCCCTTGTTGTGGTTTTGATGGCAATCTATCACCTAATGCCCCATTTCCGCACAACCCTAACAAACACCAATATTCCTCAAACATGGGCCACCATGACCCTTACCACACATCCGACAGACATCAAGAGGAGCCATACCCCCTACACCTTGGGCCATCAAAAGATCATTTGCAACCCTCCTATCAAATGCATTAGTAAACCTTTGGCCTTGATGGAACCGACAACTCCTTTGGGACTTACCCTCAAAACGAGTCCTCTAGGCCTCATGCCCCCTTCTCTTCCTCAATTTATGCTCTTCAATTTGTTCAGCATAGTTTATGAAACTTGACATGTCCATGTCACTAATCGATATGGTGGACCGACATTCTTCACTAACCAAGTCGGAGACACCCATAACAAATTTGTTCATTCTTGACCTTGAGTCAGCAATCAAGTGAGCAAAAACCTTTGAAAGTTAGGTGAACTTAAGGGCATACTTTCTCATATTCATGGACCCTTGGTTCGAATTCATAAATTCCACCAACTGAGCTTCCCTAAGTTCAAGGGGGAAGAACCGATTAAGGAAGGCCACCTTGAACTCCTCCCAAAACACCACATAGCCAACTCCCTTCTCTTTATTCCATTGGTTACACCATATTTGTGCTATCCCTTTGAGTGGGTAGGTCACCAACTCTGCCTTATCCTCTGACCGCACACCTGTGATAGACAAAATTTTGTAGACCTCATCAATGAACTCTTGGGAGCCCTCACTCACCTTTGACCCATAGAATTCGAAGGGATTCATTCTCATGAAGTCTCTTACTCGAGAGGCCAGTGTAGGACCATGAGGGGCTTGGGCCCCTTGGTTGACTTGACTAGCCACTACTTATGAAAGCAAGGTGAGAGAATCCCTAAGCTCTCTATTGGCTAGTTGCTCCTCGAGCGTGTGGGCTCATCTTCCCCTCATATTAGGTATGTTCTAGCATGACAAAGAACAATCACTAGGGGGAAAGGTTACTTCAATTCTATAGCATGACTTATGACATAAAGAAAGGAAACATTTCGTAAAACATCTCATAACCTCCTACTCATAGTTGTGGTGCATAACACAACCATGAATAAGACTCTAATCGACGCAGTGTGTTGGAATTCGAGGATCTAACAACCTAGTTCTCTGATACCATCTTTGTTACAACCCAATCCTATGGCCTAAACGTGACCAGTGAATGGTGCACCCGAAGGGACCCAAGCAAGCCTCATAGCATATCATTATACATCCTTGATCATGAAAGCAATTACAATGACAATAAGAAATACATGTAAACAAGGGGAAGTTGGGACTAAGAATAAACTTCCATATCATAAACATCAAGAGTCAATAGAGTCAAGTTCATAGCATAGATACATAACATGTCCAACAACACCTCTACTACATAGATAATAGCAAGAGGCCAAAACAAAGCAACCGGCCTCACCCTCATAGTCAATAGATAAGTCAAAGGGAGAAAGTCTTAATACATAGCAATAGATCATATGTAACGTCCCTAGAATGGCAGACTCACCAACAAGCTTGTTAGAAGTCGTACTAGCCACGTGGAGGAGAGGATCAGGTGGTACACTGATTCCTAAATGGTGACATCATGTAGGCATATAGTATACGTTAGTACATTTGAATGTACTAAGTATGTAGGATGCAATGAAACAAGAGGTAGGTATCAAGGCAAAATGCATAATCATAAGCAATGAATAGCATACTAACAATATGGCATGTATGAATGATACTTGAAGTAAAACCATACTTATATAGTTCATAATAAGAGTGTAAGAACTGACCACTATAGTACAAACCAAAGCCTACAATCCCCTTAGATAGGCGCATGAGGTACGAACCCCTTTATGAGGTCGATATAGTACAAACCCCCCACAGAGGTTGATGGAGTACAAACCCCCCACCTAGGTTGATAGAGTACAAACCCCCCATCAAGGTTGATGGGTGCCACCCCCCAACAAGGTTACTCATGCCTACCACCCCATGATCTAGGAGACCAAGGTACCAACCCCTCGATAGGTTACCCGGGTCTATAAACCCCCGAGCTAGGGTTGGTCGTCCACAACACTATATAGAGATAATATTATATATACTCTCCTTTCATCATCATACAAATACATTCCTTTTCATCATCATTTCATCATCATATAGTCATTCAACTCATAAGATATATATCGGATCATTAATTACTCAAGAATCCATAACTGGACATTTTATCAAACACTTAGAGGGTGTGTAATGGTAGTGTAAAACCATGCAATTCCAGAGTGAAATCATACTAGAAAAATTAGTGTAAAGCCATTGATAGATACTTCGTAACACCCTCTAATAATATACATGAAGAGCCTTTTATTATTTCTTACCATAGACCATAGATTCATGGCCCCAAACATAGCAAAACAGTCATAATTTCATAAACCTCAACATAGTGTGCAGTGATTTTCATAATAAATAAGACACCTGAGTAAATCAACTTTAAATTGTGTAATTTTTAAGAAAAGGAAGCTTGGGTATTATGGGTGAATGAAACCCATCAAAGAAATCCACATACTTTAGTTTTGGGGAACTCTTGATGAAGATTGAAAATGGCGACTTTAAGATTGAAGGAAATCCTTAGTTCTGGATGAGGGTTTCGAGACTTGAGTTTTAGGAGTGAAAGATTTGGCTAAGTATTTGAATAATTATTGGGGAATGTTTAGAATGATACGGGGGTGAAACAAGGCTAGGTATAGGTATATTCACATTTAGGGACACTTAGGCCCAAGACTTAAAAGCCTTCGACCGTAAGAAAAGTATCTGGGAAGAATTTAAATAGGTCCGCATTTGGTTCGTGATGCAGACTTATCATGGAGGACAGATTTACACTAGTCCACGACTGTTGCGCATCGCAGCACTATCGCGGATCAATTTTGGAAATAAAAATTTTAGAAATTTGAAATTGCTATTCGTTTTCTCTAAAATCGGGGTTAGACCTTGTCCCCCCTAATTTTGACCTCCTGAACAAGAATATGAAGTCGAATTTTTGATATTATGCACGAATTTTGAGATATATGGAAATTACAATTCTGGGCACTTTTAAGGCATACTTTCGGGCACTTTCTAGGGTCGTTTTCAATTTGATAATGGATTGGAGATTGATGACTCATTCCCAGATAAGAGAGCGTTAGTTGCATCCGACAATTTAATACCATGGTTTGCAGACTATGCAAACTATTTAGTAAGTGACATTCTGTCACACGATCTGAACACACACTATTGTCGAAAGTTCATATCTGATGTGAGAAAGTTCTTTTTGGATGACCCATGCTTGTTTCATGTATATGCAGATGGGATTATTTGTCATTGTGTTCCTAAGGTTGAGATGATGAGCATCCTTGAGGTATATCCCTCGTCATTTGTAGGTGGACATCATAGTAGAGTTCAGACAGCACACAAGATCTTATAGTGAGTGTATTACTAACCCGCCATACACTAGGATGCTCATGACTACCAAAGCTTGTGATAGGTTCCAATGAAAAGGTGGTATTTCTCACAAACATGAGATCTCTCTAAACCCCATTATGGTTGATTGAGTTATTTGATGTTTGAGGGATAGATTTTATGGGCCCTTTTGATAGTATGCATGGAAACAAATACATCTTAGTCACTATGGATTATGTGTCAAAGTGGTCAACGCCATTACTCTACCCAACAATGAAGGCAAAAGTGTCATAGAATTTCTAGAAAGGAACATTTTCTCAAGGTTTAGCACTCCTCGAGCGATCAATAGTTATGAACGTTCTCAACTTTGCAATAGGCTCTACTTCAAATTTATGTGAAACCTCAGGTGCAACTCCTTACTATCTTAAAACAAGAAGGAAAGTGGAGGTGTCTAGCAGGGAAATTAAACAAATTCTATCGAAGACTGTGAATGCAATTCGAACAGATTGGTCGTGGAAGCTGGATGATGCAATATGGCATACCGGACAACATTTAAGACCCCTATAGGCATGTGTACTAACTTGTCTTTGGGAAGGCATGCCATCTACCGGTGGAACATGAGCATAAAGCAATGGGGCACTAAAGATGTTAAATCTACACTAGAATGATGCAATAAACTCTAGGCTGAGTTAACTTAATGAGCTTGACGAGTTTTGCTTGAAGGCGTATGAGAGCTCAACCTTGTACAAAGAAAGAATGAAGCTACAACATAATTGTCGCATAGAGAATCATTAGTTTGCACCAGGGGATATGGTGCTACTCTATAGTTCAGGATTAAAGTAGTTCCTTGGGAAGCTCAAATGCAGTTGGTTGGGCCCCTTTCTAGTAGCATGTGTTTTGATCATGGAGCTACTGAATTGGAGAAAAGAAACAGAGGAACTTTCAAGGTAAATGGCCAAAGAGTTAAGCCTTACCATGGAAACATGGAAGAAATAAAAACTGTGGACGAATGGGATATTGAGAAAGTCTGAGTACTCAAACCATCTATGTCGTGCCATGATAATAAATCAGGTGCTGCTTGGGAGCCAATCCAAGGTGGAGACTGGCGGTTAGGCGCCCAGATATGATTTTTGACCTCTTATACTTTAGTTTGCTTTGATTGTGTGCATTGGGGATAATGCACCTCTTTTTCGATAGGGTGTCGGTACTTATGAGCCTTAGTGAAGTCTGAGTAGCTGTATCTATAACTTCATCAATTCTTGATCATGGGGTTTTCTTACTTATGTTATTTTTCCCCGTGAATGTTTAGTTTTTATTGAACTGGCATGTTAAGGATGTTTTAGGTAGTACTTGTAGTATATAGTATGAATGTCTGTGGCATATAGCATGTATTTGTTTTGTGTGAAAAAAATTATACCCACCAAATTTTGATTAGTTAGTCTAGCTAGCAACCATGCATGTTTATGCTTGACAATGCTTGTTTTGATAAGTGAGGATAATTTGTGATAAAAAGCATGAACTGAGAGTCTTTTGTTTATAATGCAGTCAGTACCATGTGAGTGTGAGCTTAAACTACTAAATTCATGTGTTGTGTGCTAATTCAAAACTTGCACTATTACTCTAAGCTAGACTGTAGATTAATTTGATTAGGAAAGGATCTTAGGCTATTGTTCTTAAAAGTCCTTGTTTGAGCCTGACATGTACCCATTCATTGTAAACACCTAATTAACCTAGCCTTTCTGGTTGAAAAAATCCTAAAATTTGCCCTAGTTCTTCCTTGAAGACTGTGCACCTTGACTAACGCAAAAAAGCCTAAGTTGAGGATGGCTATCAAAAGTGACCTTGGTTTTAGGATGGATATTATGTACCTTAACTCAGGCCAAAGGCCTAAGTTGAGGGTGGCTGGTGAAAGGCTGAAAGACAAGAAAGAGGGAGAAAGTAAGGGATACAAAGAAAAGGAAAGATATCATGTATTGGGTGCCACAAAAATAAGTGATGCCTTAGTTGTGAGTTAAAAAGAAAAATAAAGTATAAAAGCAAGGCAAGAAGTTGAAAAATGAAAAGCAAGCACCTAGAAAAGCTTGAAATAGGAGAAAGGGAAAATGAGATGAGAAATAAAAGTATTGGTCGGGCAAAAGTGTAGGAAAACACAATGTCAAGGATGGTCTTTAGTTACTATGTCCCTAAAATACCATACCAAAGGACCCTCAGCCTACATTACAAGCCTATAAACTCCTAAAGTGATCCTAGTCCAACTAGCTAAAGGTCATAGTCATGAGTATAGGGGCAAACATATTATACTGAGCATGGTATTTGAATGTCTTTTGTGAGAGCGAGTGATTTTGTATAGTCCTAAGATTATACTTTAAACTATCATTATGAGAGAGGTTTGAGACTTCTTTCTGTGAAGGCACTTGCATTGCATTGTTAACATTAGACTAAGATAGTGATTGTGACTTTCTGATTAATACCTCGCTTGAAATAGTCTCATTGTCACATGTATTAATTTGTATTGGTTTACGTACTAGCTATCTGATATGTTTTTAAAAATGGTGTGGGTATGTGTGCTTGAGTTTGATTTGATCTATTTTTAAAAGTAGTGTTAGTTTGATCTAATGTATTCCATTAGATTGAGGCTTGTGTTTTATGTGTTGCTTATGTAGATTGAGTCTGTTGCTTGAGGACAAGTAACAATTTTAAGTTAAAGGTGTTGACGTGTTGTCAAAATACAACACTTTTGATGTTTAAAACTTTGAATTTTGTGTGTTCTTAATGTGACGTTAGTAGATTTGATGTGTTTTCATGTTTGTTTTGCAGGATTAAAAGGTTGGCACATTTTTTGGCTAACCATACAAAATTTGATGAAACAAAGGTTTCATAAGACTCGTTATTGACAGTAGAGAGTTCTACAAGCCGTAAAGATGGTTTTGTAGACAATTCGAGTGAAGGGTGAATTTCTGAAGTTAAGTCTACGAACATTCAGGCGAGCCATAGAAGATTTTATGAGCTGTAATCTTTGTGTCATACCCTGAGGATTATAAAGAAGGGAGTTGCTGAAAAGTCATCACATGGAACCCCCTACAAGGCTTAAAACTTTATATGGACCATAGACAAATGTTGTAAAGGTTAGGCCCAGATTAGAAGAAGCAATCCATGAAAGCTTGTCTATTGGCTGTAAAATATTATATAGCCCGTAGAAGCTGCCATAGAGTTTGATGGCCCAGTTATCCTATTTCATTTTTGTTTTGTATTTTAAACACTATAAATAGGTTTTTAGGTTATTTTTTCAGAAGGGAACAACAAAGGGATATGATAGAACAATACAAAGATTAAGAGAAGCACTTGTAAAACTTTATTTCATAATCTAATTTCTTGTGATTCTTGGTGAAGAGTTTGGATTTCTTGCACTTAATTCTATTGTTTAAGTGCTCCATTATGTTATTAAAATTCATAAGTCTTGCATTTACACTGATCATGAGTAGGTAGATACACAACTAGGGTTGTTGGAACCATGAAGAACTAAAAAATAAAACTAGATAATTTGTAATTCTTGAAAAGTGTGCATGCATGTTTTAATAAATTCTCTACATATTGATCGCTTTCTAATAGTGGCCAACATTAGAACCCGCCTAGTGTTACCGACTGGATCAAATTAGTAATGAATATGAAAAGGAATTCATTAACAGGATTCGATTGATGTTTCTCGAACTGCTCCAAGTATAGGTGGTACTGAAACAATTGGTAAGGGTTAGTAATGTCACACTACGGGGATGGACCAAATCATGTAGTGAAATTTGCCTCTCCTTAGGTCAACAGGTTCAGTGAACTTAACTTAGCGTTCTGCATGTTACACACTAGAAAAGAATTCGATCATTTGGTAATACTGAGTTAGGAAATCATGGGAAACACAATACCCTAATTAATCTTCATACTAGTTTAACACTTGCGTTAGTTTAGGATTATTTTTCATAGTTGTTACAAACCCCATCTTCGGGACATAAGATAGTTAATCAATTCGAATTGCATTGAATTCTTATATGTTTACCATATTCCCTATGGGATTTGACCCTTTATTGTTATATTATTTATTTGGACAACGACCATTTTAGTCTAAAAAATGATGTGGAGCTTGGGCGACATCAGCCACTATCACTATGTGCACTCAAACCATTTTTTCTCTAAAGACTCATACTCCTGCTTTTAGGATAAGAGATTTTGCTAGAATGAGTCCCTTGGAGTTCCATTGTTCCATAGTGGCTAAAGATCCACAAGAGTTCATTGATGAGGTGCATAAGGTGGTGGAGATTATGGGAGTGTCTTCTAAGTAAAAGGCACAATTGGTGGCTTAGAAAAGTAAGGGAGTTTCACAAGTTTTGTTCACTCAATGGAAGCCTTAAAGAATGGAAGAAGGATCTATTGGTTCGGATATATTTAAGGCCACTTCCTTGATCATTTCTTCCCACTTGAACTAAGGGATGTCAAGGTGATAGTATTCATGAACTTGAAGTAAGGTGGTATGAGTGTGAGCGAATATGCCCTCATGTTTACTATGTTGTCCAAATTTACTCCTTCATTGGTGGATGACTCAAGGGCCCTCATGAACAAATTTATATTGGGTTTGTTTGATTCGATAAATATTGATTGCAAGACCGCGATGCTTATTAAGTAAATGGATATCTCTAGAATCATGACCTACGACAAACAAGTGGAAAGTGAGAAACTTCAAAAGTATGGGAAAGTGAGTCAAAGAGGGCTCAGTATGATTGTGGATTTTCTTATGGTAAGTTCGGTGGTGGTAAATTTCAACAAAGGCAAGGATCATCAAAAGATTCTACTCAAAGGTTTGACAAAGAGAAAGGAGTTGATCCAAAGCTTTAAGATGATGTTGTGAAAGGTGGTGCTACCCCTCCTAGATTTCTCAAGTGTGGGAAGAATCTTATTGGTAAATATTTGAGAGGTACCAATACTTGTTTTGGTTATGGGAAAATGGGACACAAGATTATCGAATGTACTCATATTACTAATACGTATAAATAAGGCCGTACCCAAGGTCAAGTAGCTCAAAGAGGGCAAGTGCAGCAAGGTTCCCAAGATCAAGGTGGTGGTCCACATGGTAATTGATTCTATGCTTCGCATGCTAGAAAGAAGTTCATGAATCTCTCGATGTGGATATTGGTATGTTAAGTGTGTTTGATCATGATGTATGTCCTCTGTTTGACCCCGGTGCTATTATGTCTTTTGTTACCCCTTACCTTTCCATGAGTTTGATATGTCTTCAAAAATCTTGTTAGAGTCTTATTCAGTTTATACTCCTATTGCTGAATCAATCCTAGCCAACAAAGTTTATAAAAATTGTCCATTTTCGGTATAACACAAAGCCTTTCCATGTGATCTAGTTGAGCTTAATATGATCAATTTTGATATCATTCTTGTTATGGATTGGTTGCATGCATCGTATGCTTCTATTGACTATAGAACATGTACAATCACATTTCAAGTTCCTAATGAGCCTATTCTAGAATGGAAGGGAACTAATTTTGTTTTCAAGGGGATGTTTTTTACTTATATGAAAGTTATGAAAATGATTTCCAAAGGTTGTTTGTATCATGTTGTCTGAGTCATGGATGATGAGTTTCATGCTCCTACTCTTGATTCTATCCCTATAGTTATGAGTTCCTGATGTCACTTCCCGATGACTTGCCCAGTATTCCTCTCGTAAGGGAAATTAGTTTTGGTATTGATCTTATGCCCGACACTAAAGCTATTTCTATACCTCCATATCAAATGGACCTGGAAGAGTTGAAGGAATTGAAGATACAATTAAAGGAATTTCTTTATAAAGGGTTCATAAGGGCTAGTGTATTACCATGGGGTGCTCCCGTGTTATTTGTAAGGAAGAAAGATGGTTCACTTTGAATGTGTGTTGATTATGAACAATAGAATAAGGTAACTATAAAAAATAAGTATCCACTTCGAAGGATTGATGACCCATTTGATCAATTACAAGGTGCAACCTACTCTTCAAATATTGATCTCCGATTCGGATATCACCAATTGAGGGTGAAGGTGGATGACATTCAAAACTCAGTATGGTCACTTTGAAATTTTGGTTATGTCATTTGGACTAACCAATTCACTCTACATCCGCTTGCATGGATTTGATTAATAGTTTCAAATCATAGTTGCACATGGTGTGGTGGTGTTCATAGATGATATATTGGTTTATTCAAGGGATGTAAAGGATCATGAAGACCATTTGGGGATTTTGGTTCAAACGTTTAGGGATAGACAACACTTCGACAAGTTTAGCATATGCGAGATTCGGCTAAGAGAGGTGTCTTTTTTTGGTTACATTATTTCGGGTGCTAGCATTAAAGTTGATCCAAAGAACATGAAGGTGATTAAGAATTAGCCTAGACCATTGTCTTCATTCGATATTAGGAGATTTTTGGGTTTGGCCAGATAAAATAGGAGATTTGTCAAAGGATCTTCCTCTATTGCTTCTCCTTTGAATAGTTTTCCCAAAGAAATGTAAAATTTTGATGGTTCGATGAATATGAAAATAGATTTCAATTGTTGAAGGATCATCTTACTTTGGCTCCTATTTTGACATTGCCTGAGTGTCCAAATAGTTTTGTTGTGCATTGTGCTGCCTCACATATAGGCTTGGGTTGTGTTTTTATCCAACATGGAAAAGTCATTGCCTATACTTCATGTCAATTAAAGGTGCATCAAAAGAATTATCCGACCCGTGATCTTGAGTTGTTGGGCGTTGTGTTTGCATTGAAAATTTGTAGACATTATTTGGATTGGGTGTATGGTGATATATTCATTAACCACAAGAGTTTGATATATGTGTTTAGCCAAATAGATTTGAATCTAAAGCAAAGAACGTGGTTAGAACTTTTGAATATGAGTATGATGTAACATCCCGGCAAGGTAATGTTTTGGCCAATACATTGAGTAGAGTGTCTATGGGAAGCTTGGTGCATGTTGAGACTGGAAAAAAGGAGTTGGCAAAAGAATTGAATCATTTGGCTCATTTGGGTGAGAGATTTAATAGCTTGAGCTATGGTGGTGTGTTGGTGCCAAATGCGATAGAATCATCCTTAGTGGCAGAAGTTAAAGCAAAGCAACAGATGGACCCTACTTTTGGTTGAATTGAAGAAGTTGATGATGGATAAAAAGATAGAGATCTTCTCATAAGGGGGAGATGGGGTGTTACCTTACTAAGGGAAATTATGTGCGCAGCTATAAATGGACTAAGAGAGAAGATACTTGATGAAGCTCATAATTCCAAATATTCTATTTATCCCGATCCTCCAAGATGTTTAGAGATTTGAGAGAAGTGTACAGGTGGAATGGCATGAAGAAAAACACAACAAAATATGTGATAGATTGTCCCAAGTGAAGGTGGAATACCAAAGACCTGGTAATTTAACTCAAGATATTGAGATAACAACTTGGAAACGGGTGGAGATGAATATGAATTTTGTCATGGGTTTACTAGGATGTAGAAAGCATTTTGAATCAATATGGATGGTTGTTGATAGAATGACGAAAATAGCCCACTTCTTGCCTGTAAAGACTTCATATGGTGCTGAAAATTATGCCAAGGTTTACATCCATGAATTGGTAAGGTTACATGGGATACCATTGTCCTTTATATTCTCAATTTACTCTTCAATTTTTGAAGCCATTCTAAATAGGCCTTGGTACAAAGGTAAAGCTAAGTACCACATTTCATCCTCAAATAGATGGGTAAATCAAAAGGACAATACAAATGTTGGAAGATATGTTGATGGCATGTGTGTTTGATTTCAAAGGAAGTTGGGATGATCACTTATCTCTTATTGAATTTGGTTATATAATTAGCTTTCACTCAAGTATCAAAATGGCACTATTTGAATCATTGTGAGGTAGAAGGTGTAGGTTACCAATAGGATGGTTTGAGGTTGGAAAAATGTCCTTGATTGGGCTAGATTTGCTATGATGAAGGTGAAAGTTATAAGGGAAAAGTTGAGGGCTTCACAAAGTCATCAAAAGTATTATACCAATGTTGGGAGAAGAGAACTTAAGTTTGATGAAGGTGATTGGGTGTATTTAATATTGCCAATGAATGGAGTGATGTGTTTGGTCAAGAAAAGCAAATTATGTCCTAGATATGTGGGACCTTATGAGATAGTAAAGAAAATTGGGAAACCTACGGAGCTAGCTATGGTTCATCTAGTGTTTTATGCATCAATGCTAAGGAAATGCGTAGGTGCTCCTAATTTTATTGTTCCATTAAAGGATATATCCATTAAGGAGGATTTGACCTATGAAGAGGTATGGGCCAAAATTTTGGACCGACAAGTGAAGATGTTGAGAAATAAAGAGGTTGCATCTATCAAAGTGTTATGGAGAAACCAACAAGTGGAAAGTGTTACTTGGGAGGGTAAGGAGGACATGATGAAATAATACCCTTATCTCTTTTCTTCAATTCAAGCCTAAGGTATATAATATGTTTTATTCCCCCAAAGTTCTCACGAATATGTGTCTCTTGTTATGTTTCATGCATGCATGATTATGAAATTGTTTTTGAATGATATTTGATGCATAAGTTTATCCTTTTATGAAAATGATGATTAAGTTATATTTTTTTTCATATATGATATGATGATGACTGTTTCTACTCTATTCAAGCATATTTTTGTCTTATTCACAGACAAATGGCCCCAACAGAGAGATATTGTAACACCCCTTATGTTTATAGTCTTGTAAAATGGAAAGATAAAGATTTTGGTGCTGGTTTGCTCTGTTGGTTAGGTCTTATGGGCTAGTCTATGGCTCGTGGTCAAAACCATAGATCGTGGGTGGATTCGTGGATCGGGCCTAGTGAAAATGGAAAATAGAAGAATTTCATGAAGTTGATGTACAAATTAATTGGATGGACCGTATAAAGAATCACCACCCATCAAATGTTTCGTAGAAAGGAGTATTGAAGGGCCTAAAATTTTTTGAGTCTCAAATTGCTTTTACAAAAGGACGTATAGCCCATATATGATACAACGGGTCGTCCTGCATATTCATGGACTGAAATATGCAAATTCCAGGAACCCAACTTTTGTGGCACATGTTTCTACGAGCCAAGTCATGGACAATAGGTTAAACCACGACTTATAGATTAAGTCTCATGGACTGTCACGACCCAAGCATAGGGCCTAGACCTAACACGGTGAATGGGGAACTAGAAGGGACCTAAATGTCACGACCCAAGCCTAGGGAGTAGACGTGACATAGCAAATGGGAACCCGAAGGGACCCTAAACAAGCGTCTTAGCATATCATTTATACATCCTTGGTCATAGAAGAAATTAGACAACAAGAGAGTGTAAATAGGGATAAAAAGGACTAAGGGAAGTCTTAATTGCATAAATCATAGAAGAGTCAAAGCTTAAGAATAGTTACATCACTTATTCAACAACACCTCTAAATATGGAATTCAGCGGGGGCTACCACACTTTTCGGGCTCCCCCTCATAGTCATAAGAATCTAAACAAAGAAAAGAGTCTTTACATAACATAAGACCAATAACTATTGTCCAAAAAAGTTGAGGACTCACCAAACTTGCTTCAGGAGATAGTACTAGCCACGTGGAGGAGGAACATGATCAAGTGGAGCTTCAGTTCCTACATGGTAGCATCATGTAGGCATAGAGTATATATTAGTATGTTTGAATGTACTAAGTATGTAGGATGAAATGTAACAAGATATAGGCAACATAACCAAAATGAATATACATAAGCAATGGGTAAGTATAATAGCAATATGTCCTACATGATCAATGCTTGAAGTAAAACATGCTTATATTGAACATGTTACATGTGTAGAAAGAGACCATCATCATAGACCAAGAAACTAGTACTTCAAATCCAAGTCATATCACCACCTTGGAATGTGATTGAGGTACCTACCCCTCAATTGGTAGTATAGGCATAACACCCTCGAAAAGGTCGCCAAGGTATATAACCCTCAACATGGTAGTACGTACATAGCATCCCTCGATAAGGTGGCCAAGGTATATACCCCTCGACATGGTAGTACGGGCAAAACACCCCTCGACAAGGTGGCTAAGGTATATACCCCTCAAAATGATAGTACGGGCATAACACCCCCCGACAAGGTGGTTGAGGCATGTCACCCCCTCAACAAGGTGTGGTTAACTTTCAATACCATAGATAATTTTCAAGAAACCATCATATACAAACATTCCTTTCATCATCATAAAGTCACTTGATTCAAAAGTTATGCAATAGATAATCAATAACTTCAAGAATCCATAACCGAAAATTTTATAAATACTTGGTGGGTGTGTAATGCTAATTCAAAATCATGCAATTCAAGAGTGAAATCATGTGACAAAACATAATGAAAATCAACCCACCAACACATGCTATTACCCTCATGCAAGATACATTGAAACCACACATCAAATCTCATAATAGATCATAGATTTATAGCTCAAAACTTGCTTAAATAGTCAATATTTTATGTAACCCCAACATAGTTCATAATAAAATACATAATGAGAATACTCATAGATAAATCAACTTGAAAACATGGAAATTACTTTTAAAAAAAGAAGGTTGGGCACCATGGGTGAAAGGACCCAATGGTTGAAACCCACATACTTTAACTTTGAAGATTTCCTTGATGAATATTGGAATGAAGACTTGAAGCTTGAATGAAATTCTTGATATCGGGAATGAGTTATTGGACACTTGAATTTGGATGAAATATTTGGCTAAGTGATAGAGAGGGTTTTGGAAATCTCTTCAGTGATATGGGGTTGAAAAATGACTAAGTATAGGTGCTTTTACGCATACGAAGGCTTCGGCCCAAAGTCACAAAGCCTTGGACCAAATTAGTGAGTTGGCAACAAAATGTACAAGTCTATGCCCTGGCCACGCCGCGCCAGGGGTGTGGATCGATTCTATTTTTTTATCAACTTTGGAAAATGAAATTTTGATATGGTTGCCCTAAAATAGGGGTTATACCCATTTCCCATTTAATTTTGCCCCCTGATCATGAATATAAAGTTGAATTTTCGATATCACGCATGACTTTTGAGATATATAGAAATTACGATTATGGGCATTTTCGATATACATTTTTGGGCACTTTTTGGGGCGTTTCGATATCTCCCCCTTGGCAACATTCATCCTTGAAAGTCAAAGAAACATACATAAGATAAGTTATCAAGATAATTTTAGCCCAACACATGAATGCAACAAATGCAATAATACATCATGTGAAAAATCTCAACATAAGTGTCAAAAATCACTATAAACTTGTCAACATAAACATGAATGCATGCAAATGACATAAGGGCTGAAACTTAATTCTTAAAATCATGTACGAGGACGGAAGCAACATCCTTGTTCCTCAATCTCTTCACTTATCGATCTAAAATTTCTACCGGGACCTCCTTATAAGTCAAATTGTCTTCAACAACACCCACAACATCTAAAGGCACAATAGCAATTGGGTCACCGACCCACTTCCTCAACATAGACACATGTAAGATAGGATGAATCATATTCATATCATTGAGCAACTCCAACTCATAGGCCACCTTACCAAACCTCCTCAACACTCTATAAGGAGCCACAAATCTTGGACTCAATTTACTCTTCTTACTAAAACAAATCACACTCTTCATGGGTAAGACTTCAAATATACCCAATCACAAACCTTGAATTCAAGATCCCTTCTCTTCACATCGACATTGGACTTTTGTTGACTTTGGGCTATTTTCAACCTTTCCATTATCAACCTAACATTTTCATGGCCTCCATAACTAAATTCGGACCTAACAAAGCCATCTCCCCACCTCAAACCATCCAACCGGGGGCCTACAACGTCTACCATAGAGACCTCAAAAGGAGCCATGCCAATACTTGAATGATACCTATTGTTGTAGGAAACTCAATGAGTAGAAGGTGATCATCGCAACTAACATTAAACTCCAAACACAAGCTCTAAGCAAATCCTCAAGAGTTTCTATAGTTCTTTCAGCTTGGTAATCCGTTTGAGGGTGAAAGGCCGTACTAAGCTTAACCTTGGTCCCAAGACCTCTTTGTAAGGAACTCTAAAAGTAGAAGTGAATTGACAACCATGATTCGATAAGATAGACTAAGGAACCCCATGCAATCTAACCAACTCATGAATGTACAACCTAGCATAATCTTTGGCACCATAAGTATTCTTAACTGGTAGGAAATGAGCTTACTTTGTTGTTGTATCAACCACAATCCAAATGGAGTCAAAATACTTCCTAGTCTTAGGCAACCCAACCAGAAAATCCATGTTAATTTCCTCCCACTTCCAAGTAGGAATCTCTATATCTTTGGCTAGGCCACCCAGCCATTGATATTTGGTTTTGGCTTGTTGGCAATTAAGACAACTGGATACAAACTTAGCAACATCTCTCTTCATGCCATCCCATCATTACACATTCCTCAAATCTCTATATATTTTTGTAGAATCGAGGGTGAATACAATAGGAAGAATTATGATCCTTATCAAGAATCTTCTTTCACAAGTCATCAATACTAGGCACACACAAAACTATCTTGGTACCTAAGGGCACCGTGTCCCCCTTGGGAGAAAACCTCCACCTTACCATCTCTCACCAAGGCCTTCAACTCTAACAAGGTAGGGTCAAGATCTTGCTTTGCCTTTACCTCCTTAATCAATGAAGATTTAGAACAATCAACAACCACAACACCACCATGATCAACCTCTTCAAACCTAACCCCCAATCTAGTCAACCGATGGACCTATCTAGCCACCTCCTTGCCACCTTCACCAACATGAGCTAGGCTACACATAGACACCCTACTCAAAGTATCAGCCATAACATTAGCCATACCGAGGTGATAATACACACTCATATCACAATCTTTAAGAATCTCTAACCACCTTCATTGTCTTAAGTTGACATCTTCTGGGTGAACATGTATTGGAGACTCTTATGATTGGTAAACACATCAACGTACACCCATAAAAATTTGGCGCCAAATTTTCAAAGGGAATACCACGAAACCAATTCAAGATCATGGGTAGGATAATTCTTTTCATGCACCTTAAGTTGTCTAGAGGCATAAATGATCACTTTACCGTTTTGCATCAAAACACAACCCAAACCAATCTTGAGGAATCACAATACACAACAAATCTTTCCAATCATTCCAGTAGAGACAAGATAGTAGCAGAATCAAGCTTATCTTTCAAAGTTTGGAAACTCTTTTCACACACATCGGTTCACGTAATTTTTACCATCTTTTGGGTCAACTTAGTCCTAAGAGAAGCAATAAAAGAGAACTTATTCACAAACCTTTGATAATAACCCTCTAAGATAAAGAAACTCCTAATATCCGATGGGGCCAAAGGTCTAGGCCAATTTCTAATCACCTCCATCTTTAGGATCCACCTTAATACCATCCCTCGACACATGACCTAGAAAGACAACCTCTTTCAACCAAAACTCACATTTTTCATACATAGCATACAACTTCTCCTCCTTCAAGATTTGTAACACTACCCTCAAGTGAGCTATATGTTCCTTTTTACTATAGAAATAGATCAAGATATCATCAATGAAAACCACCACCAACAAATCAAGGTAGGGTTTAAAGACCCTATTCATATGATCTATGAAGATAGCACTTGCATTAGGCAAATCGAAGGACATAACTACAAACTCATAGTGCCCATACCTAGTCTAAAAGGAAGTCTTGGGAATGTCACACTCCCTCACCTTCACTTGGTGATACTTAGACCCAAGATCAATCTTAGAGAAGTGATAGCCCCTTGAAGTTTGTCAAAAAAAATCATCAATCCTTGGTAGAGGATCTTATTCTTCATGTTGACACTATTAAGTTGTCGGTAATCGATGCATATTAAAGAGTGCAATCCATGTTTTTCACGAACAACACCGGTGCACCCCAAGAGGATTAGCTAGGCCTAGTACAACCCTTCTCCAATAAATACCTCAATTGCTCCTTCAGCTCCTTTAACTTCGTTGGGGACTTACGATAAGGGGGAATAGAAATGAGTTGATATCAAGAAGGAGGTCAATGCCAAAATCCACTTCCCTTTCGAGAGGAACACCGGGAAGCTCATTAGGGAATACATCAAGGATCTCATTAAACATTGGAATCGATTCTATAGGAAGGACTTTGGACTCAACACCCCTAACCCTAACAAGATGGTAGAGACACCTCTTAGAAATCAACTTTTGGGCTTTAATGCAATAAATAAACCTACATTTGACCACCACATCATGACTCTCCCACTCAAGTATGGGTTCATCAAGGATTTGGAATTTGGCTCTACAAGTTCTATAATTAATAGAGGAATAATATGCATGCAACCAATCCATCCCAAGAATGAAAACAAAATCCACCATATCCAACACAACAAAATCATAAGGCAATATTTTACGCAAAATTCAAATAGGATAATTTCTATAGACCCTTCTAGTAACAATGGATGCACCAATGAGAGTAGACACCTATGGCTCACACAATTATTCAGGTTTAGCATGAAACTTTTTGGCAACAAAAGGAGTAAGAAAAGAAAGAGTGTCACCTGGGTCTATCAATGCATACACATTAACATCAAAGACTTTTAACATATCGGTGATGAGATCGGGAACCTCATACACCCCTTGTCTACCTTGAAGAGCATAGAACAAGTTTTTCCTAGGAGCACCCATTGTTGGCCTCCTCTTCCCCTAAGAACCGCATTTTGCCTCGGCCATGTAGACGACCATGTCTACCTTTATTTTGAGCCTTGGTACAATCATTCTTCTTGTGAACCACTTCCCCAAAACTATAGAAAGCATTAGTGTTCCTCAAACATGGGCCATTATGGCCTCTACCACATCTTGGGCACATATTATTAGGCACTACAACACTACCACCTTGGACCCTTGGGTTATCATTAGAAAATCTTCAAATTAGGAGCATTGGAAAACCCTTCGCCTTGATGAAACTAGCCTCCCTTGGGACCCTGGAATCTATCTTCAAAATGAGTCGTCTTAGCCTCATTACCTTTTCTCTTTCTCAATATTTCCCCCTAAAATTGTTCTACATAAGTCGTGAGGCGAGAAAAGTCCATATCACCTATCAACATAATGGAACGACACTCCCTATTCACCAAATTGGATACACTCATCACAAACTTGTTCATTCTAGACCTTGGCTCGACCACCAATTGTGAAACATATTTGGAGAGTTGGTTGAACTTGAGGGAATACTCCCTCACACTCATCGACCCTTCTTTAAATTCATGAATTCCATCAATTTGGCCTCCCTTATCTTAAGAGGGAAGACCCGATTGAGAAATGCCGCCTTAAACTCCTCCCAAAGGATCACATTGTTATTCCCTTCTCCTCCTTCCATTGACTAGACCAGATTTGGGTCAGCCCTTTGAGTTGTTAGGTCGCCACTCCGCTTTCTCCTCTAGTCTAACACCCATAATAGAAAACACTTTGTACACCTCATCAATAAATTCTTGAGGGTCCTCATCCACCTTAGACTTATGGAACTCCGGTAGGTTCATTCTCATGAAATCCCTTACCTTAGCTGCCGGAGTAGGAGCATGAGGGGCTTGGGCCCCTTGGTTTATTTGATTAGCCATATCTTGAGATAACATGGCAACAACATCCCGAAATTCTTCTTAAGCCATTTGTTCCTCAGGTTTATGAGCTCTCCTTCCTCTTGGGATAGGCATGATCTAAGATACCAAAGAACATTCATTAGGGGAAAGCCTTACCTTAACTTGTATAGCACAACATAGATCAAGAAGAAGGGAAACATTTCCTAAAATGCCTCATAGCCCCTTACTCATTGTCGTGGTGTACTTCATAACCATGAATAAGTGTCACAACGCAATAATAAGTGTCACGACCCAGGCCTAGGGCCTAGACGTGACACGACGAATGAGAACCCAAAGGGGACCCAAACAAGCCTTTTAGCATATCATCTACACGTCTTTGGTCTTGTAAGCAAAGTAATCAACAATAAGAGAGTATAAACAAGTGTAAAGGGACTAAGGGAAGTCTTTAATAGAAAAAATCATCAAAAGAGTCGAAGCTCAAAGCATATATTACATAACTTGTCCAACAACACCTCTAGCATAGATTGGACGGGGGACAAGACAACTTTCCGGGCTCACCCTTTTAGCATCAAAGTTCAACATAAGAGATATCAAAAGGAAGAGTACAAAGCTAGTGTTCTCGAACTTGAGGACTCACTAATAGCTTATCTTCAAAACTACCAACTAGCCATGGCGAGGATCATCGTGAGGGACTCTTGTTCCTTCATGGTAATATAATATAGGCATAAAATATGTGTTAGTACATTAGAATATACTAAGTATGTAGGATGCAATGCAATAAGAGATATCTAACATAATAAAAATGGATATACATAAACAATAGATAGTATATTAACAACATAGCATGCATGATCAATGCTTGAAGTAAAACATACTTATATAGAATATAATATATGTGTAGGAAGAGACCATCATCATAGACCAAACAACTCGTACTTGGAATCCAAGGTATAGCACCCCCTTGGAGGGTGATCAAGTTATATACCCCTCAATCGATAGATGGACATCACACCCTCAATAATAGTGGTCAAAGTATATACCCCTCAGATGGTAAATGGACATACCACCCTCCATCATAGTGGCCAAGGAATATTCCCATTAACTGGTAGATGGACATACAATCCTCCATCATAGTGGTCAAGGAATATACCTCTTAATTGGTAGATGGACATGCCACCCTTCATCATAGTGGTTGAGGTAAAGCACCCGCTCAACTATGTGTGGTCAACTTGCTACACTATAGATACTTTACAAGATATCAACATATAAATACCTTAATTTCAACTTTATAAATTTACTTAAATCATAAATCATACTATAGACCATCAGTAACTCAAGAACCCTAATCTGGATATTTTATCAAACACATGGTGGGTGTATAGTTCTAATTCAAAATCATGCAATTCAAGCGTGAAATCATGTGAGAAAAATAAATGTAAATCTATCTACCAACATTTGATAATACCCTCATGTAATATACATTGAAACCCTTTATCATATCTCATAATAGAACATAGATTCAAACCTTAAAATATGCTTGAACAATCACATCCTATGAAATCCAACATAATTTATATTCAAAATTCATAATAGAAGATACCCATAGATAATAAACTTGAGAACATGCAATTTACTTGGAAAAAAGGTTGGGAACCATGGGTGAAAGGACCCAATGGTTGAAACCCATATACCTCAACTTTGGAGATTTCCTTGATGAAGATTTAAATGAGAACTTGAAGCTTGAATGAATTCCTTAAGATCCGAAAGTGAGTTCGGGACACTTGAAATGGGTAAAATATTTGACTAAGTGTTTGAGAGGGTTTTGGGGAATGTCTTCAAAGATATGGGGTTGAAAATTGACTAAGAAAAGTTGTTTTTATGCATAGTGTAACCATCCCAAAAAGTGCCTAAAATTATGCCTCAGAAATGCTCGAAATAGTAATTTCCATATATCTTACAATCTGTGCACAATTTCAAAAATCTGACTTCATATTCATGTTCAGGGTTTCAAATTTTAGTAGCGGTGTTGTTGAAAATGTTATGTATCTCTAGTATCAGCCTTAACTCTATTGTTTCTTGATGATATTGCATGGAAGTTTACTCTTAGCCCTAATTTCCTTGCTTATGCTTATCTTTTAGTGTCATTTTAATTGCTTCCGTGACCAAGGATGTGTAATAATATACTGTGAGGCTTTTTTGGGGTTCCTTCGGGTTCCATATTCACTGGCCATGTCTAGTCCCTAGGTATGGGGTATGACAAAGATGGTATCAGAGTAATAGGTTGTTAGATCCTCAGAGTCCAACACTGCATTGATTAGAGTCTTATTCATGGTTATGCTGTGCACAACAACTATAAGTAGGAGGTTATGAGACATTTAGGAAATGTTTCCCTTCTTCATATTCTAAGTCGTTCTATAGAGTTGAAGTAAGTTTTTCTCCCCCTAATGATTGTTCTTTACTATGCTAGATCATGCCTAACACGAGAGGAAGATGAGCCCGTACACCCGAGGAGTTACCGGCCAATGAAGAACTTAGGGATACTCTCACTTTGCTTGCACAAGTGGTGGATAATCAATCCAATCAGGGGGCCCAAGCCCCTCACGCTCCTACATCAGCCTCTAGGGTGAGAGACTTCATGAGAATGAATATCCTGGAATTTCATAGGTCAAAGGTGAGTGAGGAACCTCAAGAGTTCATTGATGAGGTCTACAAGATTCTGTCTAGTATGGGTGTGAGGCCAGAGGATAAGGCGAAGTTGGTGGCTTACCAACTCAAAGGAGTAGAACAAATATGGTACAACCAATGGAAGGAGGGAAATGGAGTCAACAATGTGGTTCTATAGGAAGAGTTCAAGGCGGACTTTATTAATCAATTTTTCCCTTTTGAACTTAAGGAAACGGAATTGGTAGAATTTATGAATTTTAGACAAGGGTCCATGAGTGTGTGGGAGTATTCCCTCAAGTTCACCCAACTTTCAAAGTTTTCTCCTCACCTGATTCCAGATCCAAGGTCGAGGATGAACAAATTTATGATGGATGTTTCCGACTTGGTTAGTGAAGAATGTCGCTCCGTCATGTTGATTAGTGACATGGAATTGTCACATTTGATAACATATGCTGAACAAAGTGAAGAGGAGAAATTGAATAAGAGAAAGGGTCATGAGGCCAAGAGGTCCCTTTCTGAGGGTATGTTCCAAAAGAATGGCTAATTCCAACGAGGCCAAGGGTATTCTCATGCATTTTAAAAGAAGGTTGCAAATGATTTTCCGAGGGCCCAAGGTTGTAGGGGTGTGGTTCGTATTGACGTGTGTCTGAATTGTGGTAAGTGTCATGATGGCCCATGCTTGAGGGATACTAGTGCTTGCTTTGTTGTGGGGAAATGGGGCATAAGGAAATAGAATGCCCTCGCAATCGCAACAAGGGTAAGGAGGTTCATCCTCAAGGTGCTAATGTGGTTACTTTGGGAAGAGGTGGCCGACAAGATGGTGCCCTAAGGCATAACTAGTTTATACTTTGCATAGGAGCCAAGAGGTTGATGAAGTCCCTGATGTTTTTACTAGAATGTTGAATATCTTTGACTTTGATATGTATGCATTGATTAATCTAGGTTCCACTCTTTCTTTTGTTACCCCCTCTGTTGCCAAAAGATTCCATGTTAAGCACGAATTATTGCATGAGTCATATGAGATTTCTACTCCTATTGTTGTATCTATTGTTGCTAGGAAAGTCTATAGAAGTTGCCCTATTTGCATCTTGCATAAAATGTTCCCTTGTGATCTTGTTGAGTAGGACATAGTTTATTTTGATGTCATTCTTGGAATTGATTGGTTGCATGTATACTATGGTTTTATTGATTGTAGAACTCGTAGGGTCAAATTTCAACTCCCAAATGAACCTGTGCTTGAATTAGAGAGTCATGATATGGTGGTCAAGGGTAGGTTCTTCTCTTGCATAAAAGTTTTAAGTTGATCTCTAAGGGGTGTCTTTACCATCTTGTGAGGTTAGGGATGTGGAGTCCAAAGTCCTTCCCATGGAGTCGGTTCCAATTGTCAATGAGTTCCTTGATGTCTTTCCAAATGACCTTCCTGGTTTTCCTCCCGAAAGGGAAATAGATTTTGGTATAAATCTCCTTCCCAATACTCAACCTATTTCTATTCCCCTTTATCGCATGGCCCCGAGGGAGTTGAAGGAATAATTTAGGGATTTGTTGGAGAAAGGTTTTATTAAGCCTAGCCAATTACCTTAGGGTGCACTGGTGTTGTTTGTGAAAAAGAAGGATGGTTTCCTTAGGATGTGTATTGACTACCGACAACTCAATAGGGTCACTATAAAGAATAGGTGTCCTCTTCCGAGGATTGATGATTTGTTTGACAAAATTTAAGGGGCTAGCCATTCCTCTAAGATTCTTCGATCCGGGTATCATCAAGTGAAGCTGAGAGAGTGTAATATTTCCAAGATGGCCATCCGGACTAGATATAGGAATTATGAATTTGTTGTGATATCTTTCGGGTTGACCAATGCACCGGCCATCTTCATGGACCTTATGAATAGGGTCATCAAACCCTACCTTGATTCATTTGTTGTGGTATTCGCTGAAGATATTTTGATCTATTCTCGTAGTAAGGAGGAGCATAGGGCTCATTTGAGGATTGTGTTGCAAAGATTGAGGGAGGAGAGGCTATATACTAAATATGAAAAGTGTGAATTTTTGTTGAAGGAGGTTGCCTTACAAGGACATGTGGTGTCAAAGGATTGAATTAAGGTGGATCCTAAGAAGACCGATATGATTAAAAATTGGCCTAAATAGTTGACCCATTGGGCATTAGGAGTTTCTTGGGCTTAGTGGGATATTATCGGAGATTTGTGAATCGGTTCTCTTCTATTGCAATTTTGTGTGGACCGGTGAATGTAAGAGAATCTTCAAAACCATGAAAGATAAGCTTGTGTCCGCTCTTATATTGTCACTACCGGATGGGCTAAAGGGATTTGTTATGTATTGTGATGCCTCTAGAGTTGGGTTGGATTATGTCCTAATGCAAAATGGTATGGTCATAGCCTATGCTTCTAGGAAACTCAAAGTGCATGAAAAGAACTACCATGCCTATGATCTTGAACTAGCCTCTGTGGTAGCAATAAATATTTGGCGTCATTACATGTATGGGGTGCATGTTAATGTGTTCACTGATCATAAAATCCTCCAATATGTCTTCACTTAAAAGTATCTTAACTTGAGGCAAATAAGATGGTTAGAACTTCTTAAGGACTACGAAATAAGTGTGCATTATCATCCGGGTAAGGCTAATATGGTGGCGGATGCTTTGAGTAGGGTGTCTATAGGTAGCCTAGCTCATGTTGATGGTGGTGATAGGGAGATGGATAGGGACGTCCATCATTTGGCTAGATTGATTGTTAGGTTGGGGGAAGTGGATAACAGCAATGGTGTTGTTGTTGATGGTTCTGATTTGGTTAAGAAGGTGAAAGTTAAACAATATCTTGACCCCTCCTTGTTAGAATTGAAGGCCTTGATGAAAGAGGGCAAAGTAGAGGTTTTCTCCCAAGAGAGAGATGGTGCTCTTAGATACCAAGGTAGATTGTATGTGCCTTGTGTTGATGGCTTGATAGAAATGATCCTTGATGAGGCCTATAATTCATCTTAATCTATTCACCCCGGTTCAACTAAAATGTATAGAGATTTGAGGGAGGGGTATTGGTGGGAAGACATGAAGAGGGACATTGCCAAATTCTTTTCCTGTTGTTATTGTTGTCAACAAGTCAAAGCCTAACATCAAAGGTCGGGTCGCCTAACCCAAGACATAGAGATTTCAACTTGGAAGTGGGAAGTGATTAAGATGGGTCTTGTGATTGGCTTGCTGAAGACTAGAAAAGGTTTTGTTTCCATTTGGGTTATGGTTGATAGAATGACGAAATTGGCTCACTTTCTACCGGTTAAGACCACATATGGGGCTGAAGATATGCTAGGTTGTACAACCATGACTTGGTGAGATTGCATAGGGTTCCTTTATCCATCATATCGGATCGTGGAGCTCAATTTACTTCACATTTTTGGAGAACTTTTTATAGGGTTCTTCGTATTAGAGTTAAGCTTTCGATGGCTTTCCACCCTCAAACGGATGGCTGAAAGGACCATCCAAACCATTGAGGATATGCTAAGAGATTGTGTGTTAGAGCTTAAAGGTAGTTGGGATGATCATCTCCCACTGATCGAGTTTGCCTACAACAATAACTATCATTTTAGCATCAATATGGCTCCATTTGAGGCTCTTTATGGTAGACGTTGTAGATCACCGGATGGGTGGTTTGAGGTTTGTAAGGTCGTCATGTTAGGACCAGATCTGGTTATTGAAGCTCTTGAGAAGGTTAGGATGATTAGGGAAGGATTGAAGACGATCCAAAGTAGTAAAAGGTCTTATGCCGATATGAGAATAACAGAGCTTGAATTCGAAGTTGATGATTGGGTTTATTTGATGGTGTCACCTATGAAGGGTGTGGTCCATTTTTCTAAGAAGGGAAAGTTGATCCCTAGATATGTGGCTCCTTATATGGTGATGAGAAGGATCGATAAGGTGGCATACGAGTTGAATTTTCCTAGAGAAATGGGGTTGGTTCATACGGTCTTTCATGTGTCTATGTTGAGGAAGTGTGTGGATAATCCCAATTCTATTATGCCTCTTGTGGGGGTAGTTGAAGACAACTCAACTTATGAAGAAGTTCCGGTTCAGATTTTTGAAAGACAAGTGAAGAGATTGAGGAACAAGAATGTGTCTTCCATTAAGGTCCTTTGGAGGAATCAACAAGTCGAAAGTGCTACATGGGAGGACGAAGCGGACATGTAAAAGTGATATCCTTACCTTTTTCACTCCACTGAAGCTTAAGGTATCACTCTATGTCCCCTATGTAATTTCAAGTCTAAGTTTAGCCGATGACATATGCATACATTCATGTTTAAATTGAAAAGTTCATGACGATTTTACACTTATGATGAGAATTTTGAAATGATATTTAAGTGCACTGTTGCATTCTTATGTGGGCTGAAATTGTCATTTTTATTTCTCTCATAAATGTTTCTTTGACATTCGGGGACAAGGGTTCGCAAGGGGGAGATATTGTAATGACCCCAAAAAGTGCCTGAAAATGTGCCTCCAAAGTGCCCGAAATCGTAATTTCCATAAATCTCAAAATTCGTGAGCGATATTGAAAATCAGAATTCATATTCTTGTTTAGTAGGTCATACTGAGTGGGATATGGGTCTATCCTCGATTCTAGAGCAACTGTATAAAAATGCAAAATTCCCAAAAATGCAATTTCCAGTGGTGTTCTCGCGTCACCCTTGCGACGCGCACCAGTGTTAAAAATTGGTGTTGATTTTGACTTCCGTCCAAGACTTTTAAGTCTTGGGCCTAAGTGTTCCCAAATGTGAAAATACCTATACTTAGCTATTTTTCACCCTCATATCATTCTAAACATTTCCAATACTTATTCAAACACTTAGCCAAATATTTACTCGTAAATTCAAGTCTCAAAACCCTTTCCGGATCTAAGGATTTCCTCTCAAGCTTCAAGTCTCCATTTCCAATCTTCATCAAGTTCATCTCCAAAGATAAGGTATGTGAGTTTCTTTCATGTGTTCCTTCCACCCATGATACCAAAGTTTCCTTTACTCTAATTTGCATGATTATGGGTCTTATTTATTATCAAATTCACTACATACTATGTTAGAATTTATGAAATTGTGGATGTTTTACTATGTTTTGAGGCTATGAATCCAAGATCTAGTATGAGATTTGATGAAAGGATTTGATGTATATTGCTTAAGGGTGTTACCAAGTATCTATTGATGATTTTACATTGAACTTTCTAGCAAGATAACACTCCAAAATTGCATGATTTTACAGAAGAACTACACACCCTCTAAGAGTTTGATAAATTGTCCCGCTATGGTTTCTTGAATTATTGAAGTTCCTATGCATATCTTATGAGTTGAATGACTATATGATGATGAAATGATGATGGAATGATTATGGAATGATGATGAGAAAGAATGTATATTCATGATGATGAAAGGAGAGTAGAATGTATATTCATGATGATGAAAGGAGAGTATATGTATATGGTACTATCTCTATAGTGTAGAGGATGAGCAAGCCTAGCTAAGGGGGTTGTAGGCCTGGGGAATCTTGTTGGGTGTTTGTACACATCAACCTTGCTGGGGGTTTTTACCTATCATCCTTGTGGGGGGTTTGTACTCCATCAATGTTGTTGGGAGTTCTATACTCAATCAACCTCATGATGGAGTTTATACCTCATATGCCTATCCAAGGGGGTGGTAGGCCTTGGCTTGCACTACAATGGTCACTAATTACACTTGTATTATGTTTTATATAAGCATGATTTTACTTCAAGCATCACTCATATATTTCATATTGTTAGTATGCTATCTATTTCTTATGATTTTGCATTTTGCCTATGATGCCTATCTCTTGTTGAATTGCATCCTATATACTTAGTACATTCAAACGTACTAACGCATACTCTATGCCTACATGATGTCACCTTGTAGGGACTGGTGCACCGCTTGATCATCCTCCTCCTCTACGTGGCTAGAACGATAGTCTCTCAAGCTTTTGGTGAGTCCTCCACATTTGGGGATATTGCTTATGATCTCTTGCTTTGTACTAAGACTTTCACACCTTTATTCATGTATTGACTATGAGGGTGAGCTCGGTTGTTTGTCGTGGCCCCCTCTCTTATCTATGTAGTAGAGGTGTTGCTTGACATGTTGTGCATCTATGCTATGAGCCTTGACTCTCCTTTTTCTTGATGACATGATATGAATGTTTACTCTTAGCCTAATTCAATTGCTTATTCATATCTTTTATTGTTATTTTAATTGGTTCTGCGACCAAGGATGTGTAATGATATGCTATGAGGCTTATTTAGGGTTCCTTTGGGCTTCCCATTCGCTGCTCACGTCTAAGTCCTAGGTCTGGCGCGTATCACATAGGAAGTCTTAGGCCCAAGACCCCAAAGCCTTCGGCTAAAACTGAAAAACTGGCAACAAAGTACACTGCTCTACGACGGATCCATATCATGGAGCCACAGAAACTGCCACTATTTTAAGGTGGGAAAATCAAATTTTGCTACAGTTGCTCAAAATCGAGGTTATACCCTTTTCCCACTCAATTTTTCTATCTAATGAAGAATATAAAGTCAGATTTCTTATATCATGCTCGAAGTTTGAGATATATCGAAATAACGATTATATATATTTCTGAGTCACATTCTCTAGCACTTTTGGGGGCATTTCAATATCTCCCCCTTGAGAACATTCAACCTCGAATGACAAAAAAGCGTACATAAAAAGAGTAATCATAAAGGAATCATCCCCAACAAGAATTTAATAATTCACTTAAACACTATTTTCAAAAATCTCAACATAAGTGTCAAAAATCACCATAAACTTATCAACATAAACAAGAATACATGCAAATGACATAAAGGCTGATACATAATACTTGAAATCGTAGAAGAGCATAGTTTTGCTACTATAAGCTTGAGTAGAATGAAAGGGATATGAGTGTTGCTTCTTCATTTCCGTTCCTGCACCCTATGTGACACTTTCGACTTGATGGATCTTCCAACGGTCCTTAACGAATGCCACATCTTTATTTCCGAACCTTAATGTCAATATTCTTCCTTATATCGGAATAGGACTTTTTCCTACCTTAAGCCATCTTGAATCTTCCCCTTATCGACCTCGCCAACTCCGAAGCTCGCATAAGCAAATCCAGTACAATCCATGTGACCTCACCAACACACCTCTCTCAATCTCCAAACATCTTTATAGAACCAGGGTGAATAGAATAGGAAGGATTACGAGTCTCATGTAAAGACCAACTTGCTCAAGTCATCTACATTAGGTATATACTATATACCTTGGTACCTAAGGGCACTATCTCCCCTTTGGGAGAAAACACCCCACTTTACCATCTATTACCAAGGCCTTCAATTCTAGCAAGACAAGGTCAAGATCTTGTTTCACCTTTGCCTCCTCAATCAATGAAGACTTAGAACCATCTACAGCCACTGCACCACCAGTTTCAACCTCCTCCAATTAACTCCCAATCTATCTAAGCGATGAACCTCTCTGGCCACCTCTTTGCAACCATGATCAACAAGAGCTAAGCTACCGATATACTCTCTACTCAAGCCCTCAGCCACAACATTAGCCTTAGTAGGGTGATAATGCACACTCATATCATAATCTTGAAGAGGCTCCAACCAACTCCTTTGTCTCTAGTTGAGATCTCTTTAGGTGAACACATATTGGAGAATCTTATGATTGATGATCACATCAACATAAACTCCATACTAGTAATGACGCCAAATTTTCAAAGCAAATAAGCTATCACCTTACTATTTTGCATCAGAACATAACTTAAACAATTCTTGAGGCCTCAGAATATAGAACAACCTTTTCCAACCCTTCCAGTAAAGACAAGATAGGAGCGATACAAGCTTATGTTTCATTGTTTGGAAACTCTTGTCACACTCATCGGTCAACACAAATTTTTCCTTCTTTTGGGTCAACTTATTCATATATGATGCAATAGAAGAGAACCCATTTACAAACCTCCGAAAGTAACCCACTAAGCCCAAGAAACTTCTAATGTTCGATGGAGTCAAAGGTCTAGGACAATTTCTAATTACTTTAGTCTTCTTAGGATCCACCTTAATGCCATCACTAGATACCACATGACCTAGGAACGCAACCTCTTTCAACCAAAACCCATATTTCTCATATTTGGGCATGCAACTTCTCCTCCCTCAAGATTTGTAACTCCACCCTCAAATGATCCACATGCTCCTCCTCACTATTGGTATAGATCAAGACATCATCAATAAATACCCCTATAAACAAATCAAGGTAGGGTTTAAAGACCCTATTCATAAGATCCATGAGGATAGGTGGTGCATTGGTCAACCCAAAAGACATAACCACAAATACATAGTACCCATATCTAGTCCGAAAGGCAGTCATGGGAATGCCACACTCCTTCACTTTTACTTGGTGATACCCGTACCGATGATCAATCTTAGAGAATTTACTAGCTCCTTAAAGTTGGTCAAAATGATCATCAATCCTTTGTAGAGGATACTTATTCTTGACGGTGACTCTATTAAGTTGCTAGTAATCAATAAACATCCTAAGAGAACGTCCTTATTCTTCAAGAACAACACCGGTGCACCCCAAGGTGATTGGCTAGGCCTAATAAAACCCTTCTTCAATAAATTCTTCAATTTCTCTTTCAACTCCTTCAACTCTGACGGGGCAATACATTAAGGGGAAATAGAAATGGGTTGAGTATCGAGAAGGAGATCTATGCAAAAAATCTATTTCCCTTTTTTTGGAGGAGCACTAGGATACTCATTAGGAAAGACATCAAGGAACTTATTTACCACCGGAACTGACTTTATAGGAAGGACTTTGGATTCAACATCCCTAATCCTCACAAGATGGTAGAGACACCCCTTAGAAATCAACTTTTGGGTTTAATGCAAGAAATGAATCTACCCTTGACCACTATATCATGACTCTCCCACTCAAGGATGGATTCATTAGGGAATTGGAATTGTATCCTACAGGTTCTACATACAATAGAGGCATAATATGCATACAATCATTCCATTCCAACAATGACATCAAAGTCCACCATATCCAACTCAACAAAATCACAAGGCAATACATTATGCAATATGAAAATGGGATAATTTCTACAGACCCTTCTAGCAAGAATGGATACACCAATGGGAGTAGACACCTCATATAACTCACACAATAATTCGGGTTCAACATGAAACTTTTTGGCAACAAAAGAAGTAACAAAAGAAAGAGTGGCAACCTGGTCAATTAAAGCATACACATCAACTTCGAAAACCTTTAACATACCTGTAGTGTACCATGCCAAGTCTAGTGATCCCCTAGAGAGGTACGGTTGGAAGCGTCAATGGTCATCACCATAATCCTTAATAACTCATTTACAATGTCCAACTTATAATCCTTTGCACCACATTCGAAACATGCACTCGGACCAGCCACACTATCTTTCGGATAGTACCTTCCCCATTTGTGACTCACAGGGAAACTTGAACACCAATACCCTTGCCTTTTTCCTTGAACAAATGGACAATCAGTAATCTTATGGCCTATCTTTCTACACCCAAAACATGCACTTGTATTCCCCCTACATGTGCCATTATAGTTCCTCCCACATTTTGGTCACATAGGATGAGTCATTCAACCACCATCACCAAGCTTAGCATATAGAAGCCTATCCTCATTTTGGACTTTTCTTCTTCCTTCCATCGAGGCCACTGGGCAATCTCTCATCTTATGCCCGTGAACACGACACTTGAAGCAATCCACAAGTCCTTCCAAACACCTTCCTTGATGTCTATTGCCATACTCTTGACAAGTGGCAAAAGGGATCCTCTCTTTTTTGTATTTGGACACCGGTGGTTCAGTAGAAGATGAAGCACCACCAAATCAAGCCCTCATAGCCTCCCTCTCCTTCCCCTTATCCCTTAAAGTCTCGGGAGCACCCACTTGTTGACTGAGTTGAGCAGTCACAACCTTGGCCAGTAGCCATAGAGCATTATGAACCTCCGCATTTGAGATGTCTCCATCCTGAATAGCTTGAGACATATTTTGAAATACGATGATTATGAATAAGATATAAGTCTTAGAGGACTTAACTCTATCACATGATATAGATCATAAAGAAGTGAAGCATTTCCTAAAACGTCATATACTCCTGTTCATCGGTGTGGTGCGCTTTACAACTATGAATGAGACTCTAATCGAAATAGTGTATTAGATTCAGAGGACAATTAACAACCTAATACTCTAATACCATGTTTGTCACGACCCAACCCTAGGGCCTAGACATGATATGACGAATGGGGACCTAAACAAGCCTCTTCGCATATCACTTACACATCCTTGGTTGCGAAAGCAAAGTAATCAACAATAAAAGAGTATAAACAAGTGTAAAAGGACTAAGAGATCTCTTTAACAACATAAATCATCAAAAGAGTAAAAGCTCAAAGCATAATTATATAACTCATCCAACAACACCTCTAACAAAGATTGGACGGGGGCTAAGACAACTTTCTGGGCTCACCCTTTTGGTATCAAAGTTCAACATAAGAGACATCATTAGTAAGAGCTCAAAGCTAGTATCCCCAAACTTGAAGACTCACTAATAGCTTATCTTCAAAATGACCAACTAGCCATGGAGAGGATGATCGTGAGGGGCTCTGGTGGTAATATCATGTAGGCAAAGAGTATGCGTTAGTACGTTGGAATGTACTATGTATGTAGGATGCAATGCAATAAGAGATAGGCAACATAATCAAAATTCATATACATAAACAAGAGATAGTATATTAATAACATAGCATGCATGACCAATGCTTGAAATAAAACGTACTTATATAGAATATAATACATATGTAGAAAGAGAGTATATAGAATATAATACATATGGTTGATGGACATCACACCATTCATCATAGGGGCGAAGGCATATACACCTTAACTGGTTGAAGGACATACCACCCTCCATCAAATGGTCAAGGAATATACCTCTTAACTAGTAGATGGACATACCACCCTCCAACATAGTGGTCAAGGAATACGCCCCTTAATTAGTACATGGACATATCACCCTCCATCATAGTGGTATAGGCAAAACACCCCCTCAAATAGGTGTATTCAACTATCAATACTATAGATACTTTTCAAGAAATCAACACATAAATACCTTGATTTCAACTTTATAAAGACACTTAAATATAAATCATGCAATAGACCATCAATAACTTAAGAACCCTAACCAGACATTTTATCAAACACTTGGTAGGTGTGTAGTGATAGATCAAAATCATACAATTCAAGAGTAAAATCATGTGATAAAACTTAATGTAAATCAACCAGCCATCCTTGGTAATACCCTTATGCAATATACATTGAATCCCTTTATCAAATCTTATAATAGAACACAGATTCAAAGCTCAAAACATGCTTAAACAGTAACATTTTATAAAATGCCAACCTAGTTTATATTCAAAATTCATAATAGAAGATACCCACATATAATCAACTTTAAAAAATGCAATTTACATGGAAAAGAAGGTTGGACACCATGGTGAAAAGACCAAATGATTGAAATCCGCATACCTCAACTTTGGAGATTTCCTTGCTGAAGATTTGAATGAGAACTTGAAGCTTGAATGAATTCCTTAAGATCAGAAAGTGAGTTTGGGACACTTGAAATGGGTGAAATGTTTAGCTAAGTGTTCGAGAGGGTTTTGGAGAATGTCTTGAATGATATGAGGTTGAAAAATGACTAAGTATAGGTGTTTTTATACATAGGAAGGCTTAGGCCCAACACTCCAAAACCTTAGGGCGAAATTGAAAAATTGGCAACAAAATAAACTGCTATGGGACTGCTCCGTGTCACGGAGCTGACGCGGACTGCCACTGTTTGTGCAAATTTAGTAAAATCAAATTTTTCTACGGTTGCTCTAAAATCGGTGTTATACATATTTCACACTCAAATTTTTCCTCTGATCAAGAATATGAAGTCAGATTTTTTATATCACGCATGGATTTTGAGATGTATGAAAATTACGATTATGGGCATTTTTAAGGCACATTCTTGTGCAATTTTTGGGGTATTTAAATAAGATTCTGATCGACGGGGTGTGTTGGATGTCAAGGATCATTAACAACCTTATGCTCTAATACCATGTTTGTCACAACCCAAGCTAAGGGCTTAGACGTGACATGGCAAACGGGAACCTGAAGGGACCCTAAACAAGCCTTTTAGCATATCATTTACACATCCTTGGTCGCGAAAGCAATGAGACAACAACAAGAGAGTATAAATAGGGATAAAAAGGACTTGAGGAAGTCTTTAATAGCATATATCATAGAAGAGTCAAATCTCAAGCATAATTACATCACTTGTCCAATAACATCTCTAAACATGGAAATTAGCAGGGGCCACGACACTTTTCAAGCTCAGCCTCATAGTCATAAGAATATAAACAACGAAAAGAGTCTTTACACAAGACCTATAGCTATTGTACTCCGAGTTGAGGACTCACAAAACTTTCTTCAAGAGATAATACTAGCTATGTGGAGGAGAAAGATGATCAATTGGAGCTCCGTTTCATACATAGTAATATCATGTAGGCATAGAGTATGCATTAGTACATTTTAATATATGAAGTATGTAGGATGCAATACAAAAAGAGATAGGCAACATAACCAAAATGAATCGACATAAGAAATGGGTATGTATAGTAGCAATATGGCATGCCTGACCAATGCTTGAAGTAAAACATGATTATATAGAACATATTACATGTGTAGGAAGAGACGACCATCATAGACCAAGGAACTATTACTTTGAATCCATGACATATCACCCCCTTGGAAGTTGATTGAGGTATCAACCCCTCAATTGAAAGTACGGGCATAGCACCCCCAACAAGGTAGCCAAGATATAAACCCCTCAACATGGTATACAGGCATAGCATCCTCCGATAAGGAGGCCAAGGTATACAACCCTCAACATGGTAATACGGTCGTAGCACCCCCTAACAAGGTGACCAAGCTATATACCCCTCAATATAGTAGTACAGGCACAACACCCCATGACAAGGTTGTTGAGGCATATCACCCCCTCAAAAGGGTGTGGTCAACTTGCAACATTATAGATACTTTTCATGAAATTATTACATACAAATATTCATTTCTTCATCATAAAGTAACATGGCTCAGAAGTCATATAATAGATCAGCAATAACTCAAGAATCCATAACCGAACATTTTACGAAACACTTGGTCGGTGTGTAATGCTAGTTCAAAATCATGGTATTAAAGAGTGAAATCATGTAAGAAAACTTAATGTAAATCAATCCACAAACACTTAGTAACAACCTCATGCAAGATACATTGAAACCACACATCAAATTTCATAATAGATCATAGATTCATAGCTCAAAACATGCTTAAATAGTCAATATTTTATGTAACCCCAACATAGTTCATAATAAAATGCATAATGAGAATACTCATAGATAAATCAACTTGAAAACATGGAAATTACTTTTAAAAAAAAAGAAGGTTGGGCACCATGGGTGAAAGGACCCAATGGTTGAAACCCACATACTGCAACTTTGAAGATTTCCTTGATGAATATTGGAATGAGGACTTGAAGCTTGAATGAAATTCTTGATATCGGGAATGAGTTTTCGGACACTTGAATTCGGATAAAATATTTGGCTAAATGTTAGAGAGAGTTTCTAAAATGTCTTAAGTGATATGGGGTTGAAAAATGACTAAGTATAGGTATTTTTACATACGAAGGATTTTGCCAAAGGCCTCAAAGCCTTGAACTGAAATAGTGAACTGACAACAAAACGTATAGGTCCGCGCACTGGCTGCGTCGTGCAAGGGGCACAGATCGATTCTATTTTTTGTCAACTTAAGAAAATGAATTTTTGATATAATTGCTCTAAAATCAAGGTTATACCCATCTCCCACTCAATTTTTACCCTTGATCACGAATATGAAGTCAGATTTTTTATATCATGCATAGATTTTGAGATAAATAAAAATTACGATTATGAGCATTTTCACGAAAATGACTCTTAGCATATCAATCACAAATCTTTGGTTGTGGAAGCAAAATAACAACAGAAATTGATATAAATAAGGGAAACGAGACTAAGGGAAATCATTGATAATCATAAAACATTTCAAGGGTTAAGCTCGTAGCATAATTACATCTTAATATCCAACAACATATCTAACAAGGAATGGAGCGGGAGCGAAGAAGCTTTACGGGATCACCCTCATAGTATCAAGTGTTCAACATAAAGAGATATCAAATAGTAATAGTAGCATAAATAGCATCCCCAGACTTGAGGACTCACCAAGCTTATTTCTAAAGTACCAAAGCTAGCAACGTGGAGGATGATTGAGAGGTGCTCCGTTCCCTACATGGTAACATCATGTAGGCATAGAGTATATGTTAGTATGTTTGAATGTACTAAGTATGTAGGATGCAATTCAACAAGACATAATCCAACATAGTCAAATGCATAATCATAAGCACTGGATAGGTATAATAGCAATGGCATGCATGATCAATGATTAAAGTAAAATATGCTTGTAAATCATATAATTTACAAAATATATAATACATGTTTGGAAGATATCATAACCAACATAGACCAAGCGAACTAGTACTTGGAATACAAGGCATATCACCCCCTTGAAAGCTGATTACGGTATCCACCCCTCAACAAGGTGATTGGAATGTCACCCCCCAACAAAGTGGTCGGGGTATCCACCCCTCATATAGTGATTGGGCATGTCACCCCCAACAAGGTGGTCGAGGTATCCACCCCTCAACATGGTGATTAGGCATGTCACTCCCCAACAAGGTGATCAAGATATCCACCCCTCAACATGGTGATTGGGTATGTCACCTCCTGACAAGGTGGTCGAACATATTACCCCCTCAACAAGGTGATTGGCATGTCACCGCCAAACAAGGTGTGGTCTACTTGCAACAACATAGATACTTTTCATGAATTCAATGCATACATACAAGCCCTTAATCATCATAAAGTCACTTGACTTATAAACCATGTAATAGATCATCAATCACTTGAGAATCATTGTCAAGACATTTTATCAAGCACTTGGTGGGTTCATAATTCTAGTTTGAAATTAGGCAATTCAAGAGTGAAATAATATGAGGAAACCAATGAAAATCAACCCACCAACACATGATAAAACACTCATGTAGGGTACCTTGAAATTCATCATCAAATCTCATAATAAATCATAGTTTCATAGCTCAAAAAATGCAGTCTCAATTGATAAAATTAATTCATAACATAAGCTTGAAATAGATAGACATGCATAATCAATAAACATTCCATAAAATCCCAATATAATTTATAATCAAAATCCATAATAAGAGATACACATAGATGATACAACTTAAAAACATGTAATTTTCATAAAAAGGGATATTGTGTTCCATGGGTGAAAGGACCCAATGGATGAACCCACATACCTCAAACATCGATTTTCTTGAGAAGAGCTTGAAGAGAACTTGGAGCTTGAATGGAATCCTTAAGTTCCAAATTTTGGCTTGAAATCCTTAAAATTTGAATGAAATATTTTGTTAAGTCTTGGAGAGATTTTTTTAGAGTATGTTGAGTGATATAGAGTTGAAAAATGGCTAAGTATAGGTGTTTTCACACATAAGTGGGCATGGGGCTATGACCCTAATGCCCTTGGGCCAAAATAGAAAATTAAGGAAAAAACTTTTACTAGTCCCCGACGCGGTTCCAACCCAAAGGCAAAAGTTGTATTGCTCCACGCACAGTCCACGTTGCGGCCTGGCCGTGGATGCACACTGGATAAGAAAAATTAGCGAAAATTATTTTTTGCTACGGGTTGTCTAAAATCTTGGTTATACCATTTCCACTCAATTTTTCCTCCTGATCAAGAATATGAAGTCGAATTTTTGAAATCACGCATGGATTTTGATTATGCAAAAATGGAGGTAATCTAGATCAAACTCGAATTTATCATACGTAACTTAGTTAACCTTGGAGATTATGGGCATTTTTGAAGCACATTTTGGGGCATTTGAATATCTCCCCATAATTGGGAATATTCATCCTCGAATGTCAAAGAAACATGCAAAAGAGAAGTAATTATGAAGATTTCAGCCTAACATGAATGCAACAAATACATTTAAACATCATTTTCAAATGGTCTCAATATGAGTGTCAAAAATCACCATAAACTTGTTACCATGAATATGAATGCATGCAAAATAACATAAGGACTGAATCTTAAGACTTGAAATCATATAGGGCACACAAATTAGTACCTTCAGCTTGAGTAGAGTGGAAGAGATATGGATATCACTTTCTCATGTCTGCCTCAGCTTCTAATGTGGCAATTTCAACTTGTTGATTCCTCCAAAGGACCTTGATGGAAGCTATATCTTAGTTTCTAAACTTCCTCACTAGTCTATCCAAAATCTCCAGAAGGACCTCCTCATAAGTCAAATTATCTTCTACAATATACACAATATCCAAGGGCACTATAGTACTTGGGTCACCCATACACTTTCTCAACATGGACACATAGAAGACTGGGTGAACCATATTCATCTCCATAGGCAACTCCAACACATATGCAACCATACCCACTCTTCTCAAAACTTTATAAGGACCCACAAACCATGGGCTCACTTTCCCCTTCTTGCTAAATCAAACCACATCCTTCATGAGTGAGACTTTCATGTAAACCCTATCACAGACCTTAAACTCAAGATCTCTTCTCCTCACATCAAAGTAGGACTTTTGTCTACTTTTGGCTCTTTTCAATCTCTCCCTTATCAACCTTTCCTTCTCCAAGGCTTCCATGACCAAATCCAGACCTAGCAAAGCCCTTTCCCCACTTCAAATCACCCAACTGGGGATCTATAATGCCTACCATAAAGAGCTTCGAAGGGAGCCATACCAATGCTTGAATGGTAGCTATTGTTGTAAGCAAACTCAATGAGTAGAAGATGTGCATCTCAACTACCCTTAAACACCAAAACACAAGCTCTAAGAATATCTTCAAGAGTTTGGATAGTCCTCTCCGCTTGACCATCCATTTCAGGATGAAAAGCCATACTAAGCTTAACCTTAGTATCAAGACCTCTTTGGAAGGACCTCCAAAAGGAGAAGTGAATTGAGCACCACAATCTGAAATGATAGACAAAGGCACCCCATGCAATCTAACGAACTCATGTATATACAACTTGGCATAATCTTCAGAACCATCAGTAGTTTTGACTGGTAAAAAGTGAGCTGACTTTGTCATTCTATCCATAATAACCCAAATAGAGTCAAAATGTTTCCTATACTTAGGCAACCAAACCACAAAATCCATGTTGATCTCTTCCTACTTCCTACTAGGAATCTCTATATATTGGGCTAGGCCACCCGAACTTTGATGTTCGGCCTTCACTTGTTGGCAATTGTGACATCTGGATATGAACTTAGCAATGTCTCTCTTCATACCACCCCACCTATTTAATACCTCCCTCAAGTCTCTATACATCTTTGTAGAACCGGGGCGAATGGAATAGGATGAAATATGGGCCTCCTTCAAGATCAACTCTTTCAAATCATCCTCATTTGGCACACATAATCTACCTTGGTACCTAAGGGCACCATCTCCCCCCCTGGGAGAAAACCTCCACTTTATCATCTCTCACTAAGGCCTTCAACTCTAGCATAGTGGGATCAAGATCTTGTTTTGCCTTTACCCGCTCAATCAAGAAAGACTTTGAACCATCAAAAACCACTACACCACCATTATCAACTTCATTCAAACTAACCCAATCTAGCCAACCGGTGAACCTCTGTAGCAACACTTTACCATCATCATCAACATGAGCTAGACTATCCATAGACACCCTACTTAGAGGATCAACCATAATATTAGCTTTGTCGAGGTGATAATGCACACTCATATCATAATCTTGTAGGATCTCTAACCACCTTCTTTGTCTCAAGTTAAGATATTTTTTTGTGAACACACATTCAGGACTCTTGTGGTCGGTAAATAAATCAACATGAACCCTATACAAGTAGTGACACCAAATTTTCAAAGCAAATACTACGGCCGCTAAATCAAGATCGTAGGTGGGATAATTCTTCTCATGAACACTAAGTTGTCTAGAGGCATATGCTATCACCTTACCATTTTGCATCAAAATATACCCCAAATAAATTCTTGAGGCATTACAATAAACAACAAATCCTTCCGACCCTTATGGTTGAGCCAAGATAGGAGTGGAGACAAGATTGTCTTTCAAAGTTTGGAAATGATTTTCACATTCATCGGTCTACAAAAATTTTGCCTTCTTTTGGGTCAACTTAGTCATATGAGAAACAATAGAAGAGAAGCTACTCACAAACCTCCGGTAATAACTTGCCAAACCTAAGAAACTTCTAATGTCCGATGGAGTCAATGGTCTAGGCCAATTCCTAATCACCTCCGTTTTCTTAGGATCTACCTTAATGCCATCACCTGACACCATATGCCCTAGAAAAGCAACCTCGTTCAACTAAAACTCATAATTATAATATTTTGCATACAACCTCTCCTCCCTCAAGATTTGCAACACTACCCTCAAGTGATTCACATGCTCCTCTTCTCTATGGGAATAACTCAAGATATCATCAATAAAAACTACGAGAAACAAGTCAAGTTAGGGTTTAAAGACCCTATTCATGAGATCTATATATATAGCCGATGCATTAGTCAACCCAAAGAACATAACCATACACTCAAAGTGCCCATACTTAGTCCCAAAAGCCGTCTTGGGAATGTCACACTCCCTCACTTTCACTTGGTGATACCCGGACTGAAGATCAATCTTAGATAAGTGATTAGCCCGTTGAAGTTTATCAAAAAGGTTATCAATCCTTCGTAGAGGGTACTTGTTCTTTATGGTGACTCTATTATGTTGTTGATAATAGAGAACCATCCTTTTTCTTCATAAGTAAAACTGATGCACCCCAAGGTGACTTACTAGGCCTTATAAAACCCTTGTCCAAGAAATCCCTCAATCACTCCTTCAACACCTTCATCTCCGTTGGGGCTATACGATAAGATAGAACAAAAAAAGGTTGCGTATTGGGAAGGAGGTCTATACCAAAGTATGTTTCCCTTTCAGAAGGAACACCAAGAAGCTCATTGGCAAAGATATTAAGAAACTCATTAACCACCGAAACCGACTCAATAGGAAGGACTTTAGACTCAACATCCCTAACCCTCACAAGATGATAGAGACCACCCTTAGATATCAACTTTTGGGCTTTAAGGGAAGAAATGAATCTACCTTTGACCACCACATCACGACTTTCCGACTCAAAGATAAGTTCTTTAGGGAATTAGAATTTAACCCTGTGGGTTCTACAATCAATTGAAGCATAATATGCATGCAAGCAATCCATCCCAAGAATGATATCAAAATCCACCATATCTAATTCAACAAAATAACAAGGCAAGCCTTTGTGCAATATGAACATGAGACAACTTCTATAGACTCTTTTAGCAACAATGGACTCACTAATTGGGGTTGACACTTCATAAGTTTCACACAACAATTCGAGACTAACATGAAGCTTTTTGGCAACAAAAGGAGTAATAACAAAAAGAGTGGCACCCGGGTCTACCAATGCATACAATTCAATATTAAAAAACCTTTAACATACCAGTAATGAAATCGAGTATCTCAATCACCTTTTTTCTCCCTTGAAGAGCATAGAATCTATTTTTCCTTGGAGCACCCTCTTATTGGCCTCCTCTCCCCTTTTGACCCGTATTTGCACCTTGGCCTTGTGGATGACCATCTTCACCTTTATTTTGAGGATGAGGAAAATTAATTACCTTATGACCCACATCTCCACAACCATAGCAAGCATTAGAGATCTTGAAACATAGGCCATTATGGCTCCTACCACATCTTTGGCATATAGGGTTAAGCATCCCACCAAAACCAACTTGGAATCTTGGATTGTTATTAGCAAACCTTCTATTAGGAACATTGGAAGACTCTTGTCCTTGGAACTTGTGGCCTTGTGGAAACCGATCACCCTTAGAGTTTTGGAATCCACCTTCAAAACGAGCCCTCTTAGACTCACCACTTCTGCTCTTTCTAAGCTTTCCCCCTCTAGTTATTCAACATATGTCATGAGGAAGGACAAACCCATATCACCTATTAGCATGGTGGTATGACACTCTCATTAATCAAGTCAGACATATCTGACACAAATTTCTTCATCCTAGATTCAGCTCGACAACCAATTGCCGAGCATACTTGGAGAGTTGGTTGAACTTGAGGGAATACTCCCTCACACTCATGGAACCTTGCTTAAGTTTCATAAACTCTATCATTTTAGCCTCCCTTAGTTCAATAAGAAAGAATTAGTTGAGAAATACAGCTTTAAACTCCTCCTAAGGAACAATATCATCATCTTTAGTCTCCGACTTCCATTGTGTCAACCAAATCTGAACCACCCTTTTGAGTTGGTAAGCTGCTAAATCCACCTTTTCCTCCAAATTGAACCCCATAATAGATAGCACTTTTATACCTCATCGATGAATTCTTGGGGATCCTCATCCATCTTGGGTCTATGGAACTCCGATGGGTTCACTCTAGTGAAATCCCACACCCTAAAAGCCAGAGTGGGAGCATGAGAGTCTTGGGCACCTTGTTGAATTTCGTTGGTCATCGCACCAGCCAACATTGTAATTGCATCCCAGAACTCATCTTAGGCCACCCTTCCACCTTGAGGAGCTTAGGGAGCGAGATGGGTCGATTTCTCCATGGATGTATGGGCTCTCTCCTTAGTCTTCCTCTTAGAATCAACATGATCTAGAATATGGAAGAGCATTCGTTAGGGTAAAAGACTTACACTTACATCTAAAGAACTATATGTACCATGAAGAAGTGAAACATTTCCTAGAATATCTCATAACCTCTCATTCATAGTTGTGGCACACTTCACAACCATGAATAAGACTTTAATCAATGCAGTGTGTTGAATTCCGAGGACGATTAACAACTTATGCTCTGATACTATGTTTGTCATGAGCCAAGCCTAGGGCCTAGACGTGATAGAGTGAATGGGGAACCCGAAGGGACCCCAAAAAAGCCTCTTAGCATATCAATCACACATCCTTGGTCGCGGAAGCAAAATAACAACAACAAGATATACAACTAAGGGAAGTTGTTGATAATCATAAAATATTTTAAGGAATGGAGCAGGGGCCAAGACACTTTCCGGGGTCAACCTCATAGAATCAAGTGTTCAACATAAAGAGATATAAAATGGTAAGAGTAGCATAGATAACGTCCTCGTACATGAGGACTCACCAAAGCTTATCTTTTGAAATACCAAAACTAGCCATGTGGAGGATGATCAAGAGGTGCTCCGGTCCCTTAATGGTAACATCATCTAGGCATAGAGTATATGTTAGTACATTTGAATGTTCTAAGTATGTAGGATACAATGCAACAACATATATGCCAACATAGTAAAAATGTATAAGCATAAGCAATGGATAGGTATAATATCAATATGGCATGCATGATCAATGCTTGAAGTAAAATATATGTATAAATAATATAATTTGCAAAATATATAATACATGTGTGGGAAGAGACCATAATCAACATAAACCAAGCGAACTACTACTTGGAATCTAAGGCATGTTACCCCCTTTGAATTTGATTGTGGTATCCACCCCTTAACAAGGTGATTGGGCATGTCACCCCCCAACAAGATGGTCGAGGTGTCCACCCCTTAATATGGTGATTGGGCATGTCACTACCCAACAAGGTGGTCTAGGTATCCACCCCTCAACATAGTAATTGGGCCTGTCACCCCCTAACAAGGTGATCGAGGTATCCACCCCTCGACATGGTGATTAGACATATCACCCCCAACAAGGCGATAGAGGCGTGTCACCCCTATAATGAGGTGAGTGGGCATGTCAGGCCCCAAAGGGGTCATAACAAGGTGATTGGGCATGTAACCCCCCAACAAGGTGTGGTATACTCACAACACCGTAGATACTTTTCATGAATTCAATACATGCATACAAGCCCTTAGTCATCATAAAGTCACTTGACTTATAAACCTTGTAGTAGGTCATCAATCACTTGAGAATCCATGTCAAGACTTTATATCAAACACATAGTGTGTTCATAATACTAGTTAAAAATCATGCAATTCAGGAGTCAAATAGTAAGAGAAAACTGAATGTAAATCAACTCACCAACACATAGTAAAACCCTCACGTACGATATCTTGAAATCCATCATCAAATCTCATTATAGATCATAGTTTCATAGCTCAAAAATGCATAGTCGCAATAGACAAAACCAATTCATAATATAAGCTTGAAATAGATAGACATGCATAATCAATCAATATTTCATAAACCCCAACATAATTTATAATCAAAATCCATAATAAGAGATACCCATAGATGATACAACTTGAAAACATCTAATTTTCATAAAAAGGGAGATTGGGCTCCATGGGTGAAACCACCCAAAGGATGAAACTCACATACCTCAAACTTCGATTTTCTTAAGATGAGCTTAAAGAGAACTTATAGCTTGAAGGGAATCCTTGAGTTCCAAAGTTAGGCTTGAAATCCTTGAAATTTGAACTAAAATGGGTAAGTATAGGTGTTTTCACGCATAAGTTGGCATGGGGCTATGACCCCAATGCCCTTGGGCCAAAATAGAAAGTTAAGGAAAAACTTATACTGGTCCACAACGTGGACGAAATGTGACAGCAAAAGTTGTACTACCTTGCGTCCAGTCCGCGTCGCAGCCTGGTCGCGGATGTGCACTAGATAAGAAAAATTAACAAAATTATTTTTTGCTACAGGTCCTATAATATCTGGGTTATACCTATTTCTCACCCAATTTTTCCCCTAATCAAGAATATGAAGTTGGATTTTCGATATCACGCACAGATTTTGAGATATATGGAAATTAAGATTATGGGCATTTCCGAAGCACATTTTGAGGCGTTTCATGGACCTTTCTGGTAGTTTTTAATGAAAGATATTTTTGACATTTCCAATCCATTTAAGACCTAAGCTACGTCATTTTTGCCCTCCTAAAAACCTTAACTGGCCTAACCCTTATAAGTTCTATTCTAAACCATTCAGAGTCTTTAATCCTCATGATTGTCTCGATGCAAGCCTAGGTCCTAGACGTGACCAACGAATGGAAAACCCAAAGGAACCCCAAACAAGTCTCATAGCATATCATTACACATCCTTGGTGAAGGAAGTATTTAGAATGATGATAAGAGATAAATGTAAACAAGGGGGGAATTGGGAGTACGGTAAACTTTCATATCATATACATCAAGAGTCAATAAAGTCAAGCTCATAGCATAGATACATAACATGTCCAACAATACCTCTACTATATAGATAAGAGCGGGGGACAACACAAAGCAACCAGGCTCACCCTCATAGTCAATACATTTAATACATAGCAATAGATCATGAGCAATGTCCCCGGAATAGAGGACTCACCAACAAGCTTGATAGAAGTCGTACTAGCCACGTGGAGGAGGATGATCAAGAAGTACGCCGGTTCCTACATGCTGACATCATGTAGGCATAGTGTAAGAATTAGTATGTTTGAATGTACTAATTATGTAAGATGCAACGCAACAAGAGGTAGGTATCAAGGTTAAATGCATGATCATAAACATTGAATAACATACTAACAATATGACATGTAAGAATGATGCTTGAAGTAAACCATGCTTATATAGTTCATAATGTGAGTGTAAGGAGCACCATTATAAAGAAAGCCAAGGTGTACCACCCCCTTGGATAGGCACATAAGGTTCGAACCCTTTCATGAGGTTGATGGAGTACAAACCCTCCACCAAGGTTGATGGAATACAAATCCCCCACCGAGGTTGATGGAGTACAAACCCCACACCGATGTTGACAGAGCACAAACCCCTGATCAAGGTTGATGGGAATAAACATCCAACTAGGTTACTCGAGCCTACCACCCCCCGAGCTAGGAAACCAACGTACCAACCCCTCAATAGGTTACCCGGGCTTATAACCCCTGAGCTAGGCTTTGTCATCCCAAGACTATATAGAGATAATATCATATATATATATATATATACACATACATACACAGACACACACACATACGTGCACAATCCTTCCATCATCATACACACACATTCCTTTTCATCATCATTTCATCATCATATAGTCAGTCAACTTATAAGGCATACATTGGACCTTCAATTCCTCATGAATCCATAACCGCACATTTTATCAAACACTTAAAGGGTGTGTAATGCTAGTGTAAAATCGTGCAAATCAATAGTAAAATCATGCAAGAAAAATCAGTATAAAGTCATCAATAGATACTAGGTAATACCCTCTAACATTATACGTCAAGACCCTTCATCAAGTCTCACCATAGACCCTAGATTCACGGCCCCAAACATAGCAAAATAGTCACAATTTCATAAATCTCAACATAGTCTGCAGTGTTTTTCATAATAAACAAGATCCATAAGTGAATCAACTTTAAATCATGCAATTTTAAGAAAAGGGAGCTTGGGTATCATGGGTGAAAGAATCCTATAAAAGAAATCCATATACCTTAGCTTTGGGGGATCTCTTGATGAAGATTGAAAATTGAGAGTTGAAGCCTGAAGGAAACCCTTAGTTCCGAATGAGGATTTTGAGACTTGAGTTTAGGAATGAAAAATTTATCTAAGTGTTTGACTGAGTATTAGGGAATTTTTAGAATGATATGTTTGTGAAAACAGCTAGGTATAGGTATATTTATGTTTAGAGACACTTAGACCCAAGACATAAAAGCCTTGGACCAAAAGAAAAATGACTGGGTAGAATTTACACAGGTCCAATCTGGTCCCCGATGTGGACCTATCCCAGAGGATAGATTTACACAGGTTCATAACACAGCTGCATGTCGCGGCACTGTCAAGGATCGATTCTAGAAATCGAAATTTTGGAAATTTGAAATTGCTATTCGTTTGCTCTAAAATCGCGATTATACCTTTTCCTCCCTAATTTTGACCCGCTGAACAAGAATATGAAGTTGGATTTTTGATATTATGCATGGACTTTGAGATATATAGAAATTACAATTCTGAGCACTTCCTAGGTATATTTTGGGGCAATTTTTCGGGTCATTTTAATATCTCCCCGTGGGAACGTTCATCCACGAATGTCAAAAAAATGTATAAGAGAGACTCAAACATAACACTTTCAGCCCACATAGGGATGCAACAATGCACTTAAACATCGTTTCAAAAATTTCATCATAAATGAAAATCAACATGAACTTGTCAATTTAAACATGAATGTATGCAATGACATCGAGCTGAAGTAAAGATCATAGATCATATAATTGGCTTAGACCAATACCTTAGGCTTGAGTTGAGTGGAAAAGGTAAGGATATCACTGTTCAATGTCCGCTTCAGCCTCCCAAGTAGCACTCTCGATTTGTTGATTCCTTCAAAGGACCTTAACGGAAGCCATCTCTTTGTTTCTCAACCTCTTCGCTTGCCTATCCAAGATCTAAACCAAAACCTCTTCATATGTCAAATTATCCTCAGCAACACCCGCAACATAAAGAGGCATAATGGCATTCAGACCCCCCACACGTTTTCCCAACATGGACATTTGGAACACCAGATGCACCAATTACATCTCACTAGGCAGCCTCAACTTATAAGCTACCTTGCCAACACTCCTCATGACCTCATAAGGACCAACATATATCGGACTCAACTTGTACCTCTTACCAAAATGTATCACACCCTTCATGGGTGAAACCTTTGAGTAGAACCAATCACCAACTTTGAATTCAAGGTCTCTTCTTCTCACATCGACATAGGATTTTTGGCAACTTTGGGCCATCTTCAACCTTTCTCTAATCATCTTAACCTTCCCAAGAGCCTCCATAACTTGATTGGGTCCAAAAAAAGCTATCTCACCAACCTCACACCATCCGATTGGTGATCTACAATGTCACCCATAGAGAGCCTCAAATGGAGTCATACCGATGCTAGAATGATAGCTATTCTTGTAGGCAAACTAAATCAACCAAAGATGGTCATCCCAACTACCTTTAAGCTCCAATACACATGCTCTAAGTATATCCTCAAGTTTTTGGATGGTCCTCTCAGCTTGGCCATCTGTTTGAGGGTGGAAGGCCGTAGAAAGCTTAACTCTAGTACCAAGACCCCTTTGGAAAGATCTCCAAAAATGTGAAGTAAATTATGCCCCACGATCCGATATGATGGACAAAGGAACACAATGAAACCTTACCAAGTCATGAATGTACAACCTTCCATAATCTTCATCCCCAAATGCGGTCTTAAAAGATAGAAACTGAGCCGATTTTGTCATCATATCAACCACAACCCAAATGGAAGCAAAACCCCTTCTAGTCTTGGGCAAACCAACCACAAAATCCATAGTTATCTCTTCCCACATCTAAGTAGGAACCTCAATGTCTTGAGTAAGGACACCCGGCCTTTGATGTTCGACTTTGACTTGTTGACAAGTATGACAACCGAAAACGAATTTGGAAATGTCCCTTTTCATGTCTCCCCACCAATATACATCCCTCAAGTCTCTATACATTTTGGTGCAACCTAGGTTGATAGAATAAGAAGAGTTATGGGCCTCATCAAGGATCCTTTCTATCAAACCATCAACACATGGCACACACAACCTACCTTGGTACCTAAGGGCGTCATCTCCCCCTCGGGAGAAAACCACCACCTTGACCTCTTTCACCAAGGCCTTCAATTCTAACAAGGATGGATCAAGGTCTTGTTTTGCCATCACCTCATCAATCAAAGAAGACTTAGTTAGAACCATCAACAACAACCGCACTACTATTATAATCCTCTTCCAACATAACTCCCAACCTAGCCAACTGATGCACCTCCCTAGCCATCTCCTTCTCACCACAATTAACATGAGCTAGGCTACCCATGGGCACCCAACTCAAGGCATCCACCACCACATTTGCCTTACCTGGAGGATAATGCACACTCATATAATGGTCGTTAAGATGTTGTAACCATGTTTTTTTCCTCAAGTTGAGATCCTTTTGAGTGTAGACATATTGTAGGCTCTTATGATCGATGAACACATCTATATGCACCCCATACAAGTAGTGATGCCAAATCTTTAATGCAAACACAACAACGACTAACTCAAGATCATGGGTAGGGTAGTTCCTTTAATATATTCTGAGTTTGCTAGAAGCATAGGCTATGAACTTACTATTTTGTATCAACACGCAACCCAGACCAATCCGGGAAGCATCACAATACACAATAAATCCTTGAAGCTCATCCGGTAGTGACAATGTAGGAGTGGACACAAGCTTATCTTTCAATGTTCTGAAGCTCCTATCACATTCATCGGTCCACACAAACTTAACCTTTTTTGAGTCAATTTTGTCATTGGAGAAGTAATAGAAGAGAACCCATTCACAAACCTTCAATAATAGAATGCTAAATCCATGAAACTTCTAATGTCCAACGGGGTCAATGGTCTAGGCTAATTTCTAATCACATCGGTTTTCTTTGGATCCACCTTAATACCATTCCCGGACACCACATGCCCTAGGAAAGCAACCTCCCTCAACCAAAATTCACACTTTTCATATTTAGCATACAATTGCTCCTTCCTCAATCTTTACAATACAACCCTCAAATGAGCTCTATGCTCCTCCTCACCAAAAAAATAGATCAAAATGTCATCAATGACGACCATAACAAAGGAACCAAGGTAGTGCTTAAAGATTCTATTCATTAGGTCCATAAAGATGGCCGACACATTGGTTAACCCAAAAGACATCATAACAAACTAATAATACCTATATCTAGTCTGGAAAGCCATCTTAGGAATGTCAGACTCCCTCACATTCACTTGATGATACCCAGATCGAAGATCAATGAGAAATCTCTAGCCCCTTGCAATTGGTCAAACAAATCATCCATCCTTGGTAGAGGATACCTATTCTTGATGGTGACCCTATTGAGTTGCTGGTAATCAACACACATCCTTAGGGTCCCATCCCTCTTTTTCACAAGCAACACCAAAGCACCCTAAGGTGATTTGTTAGGTCTAATAAATCCTTTCTCCAACAAGTCCCTCAATTGTTCCTTCAACTCCGCTGGGGCTATACGGTAAGGGAGAATAGAAATTGGTTGAGTATCGGGGAGGAGGACTATGCCAAAGCCTATTTCCCTTTCTGGAGGAACACCGGGAAGGTCATTTGGGAAGACATCAATAAATCATTTACAACCGGAACCAACTCTGTGGGAAAGACTTTGAACTCTACATCCCTAACCCTTAAAAGTGTGTAATGACAACCTTTAGAGATCAATTTACAGGCTTTAATGCGAGAGATTAATCTACCCTTGACCACCACATCTTTACTTTCCTACTCAAGAATGGGTTCATTTGGAAATTGGAATTTGACCCTACGGGTTCTATAATCAATAGAAGCATAGCAGGCATGCAACCATTCCATCCCAAGAATGGGTTCAAAATTAACCATGTATAACTAAAAAAGATCACAAGGAAACACTTTATGCAAGATATAAATAGGACAACATCTATAAACTTTTCTAGCAATAATAGATGCACAGTAGGAGTAGACACTTCATGTGGCTCATGTAACAACTCGGGGTCAGCATGAAACATTTGGGCAACAAAGGGGTTGACAAAAGAAAGAGTGGCACCCGGATCAATCAATGCATATACATCAAAGTCAAACATTTTGAACATACCAGAAACAGTATCGTGGACTTCATCAACCCCTTGCCTCCATGTAAATCATAGAACTGGTTGTACTTTGGGGCACTATCTTGTCAGCCACCTCTCTCTAATAGGACTGCATTAGCACCTTGTGAATGAACCTCCTTGCCGTTGTTGCAGTTTCGGGGGCAATCTATCGCCTTATGCTTATTTTACCCACAACCATAACATGCACCAGTATTCCTCAAACTTGGGCGACGATGACCCTGACCACACTTACAACACACATCAATAGGAGCTACCCCTTTATACCTTTGGCCCTTGGAAGATCATCTCCAACCCTCTTATCAAGTGCATAAGTAGGCCTTTGGCCTTGATGGAACCGACCACTCCTTTGGAACTTACCCTTCAAAACGAGCCCTTGGCCTCATGCCCCCTTCTCTTTCTGAATTTCTCCTATTCCATTTGTTCAGCATAGGTCATCAAACATGGCAGGTCCATATCACTAATCAACATTCCGGACCGACATTCTTTATTAACCAAGTCAGAGACACCAATAAAAATTTGTTCATTCTCAACATAGAGTAGGCAGTCAAGTGAGGAGAAAACATTAAAATTTGGGTGAACTTGAGGGCTTACTCCCTCACACTCATTGACCCTTGTCTCAAATTCATGAATTCCACCAACTTAGTTTCCCTAAGTTCAAGGGGGAAGAATCGATAAAGGAAGATCACCTTGAACTCTTCCCAAAGCACCACATAGCCAACTCCCTTCTCTTCCTTCTATTGGTTGTACCATAGTTGTGCTATCCCTTTGAGTTGGTAGGCTGCCAACTCTACCTTATCCTCCGGCCTCATACCTATGATCGATAAAATTTTGTAGACTTTATCAATGAACTCTTGGGGGTCCTTACTCACCTTAGACCCATTGAATTCCAGGGGATTCATTTCGTGAAGTCTCTTACTCGAGAGGCCGGTATAGGAGTTTGGGCCCCCAGGATGGCTTGATTAGCCACCGCCTGTGCAAGCAAGGTGAGAGCATCCCTAAGCTCTCCATTGGTCGGTTGCTCCTTGGGCATGTGAGCTCGTCTTCCCCTCGTACTAGGCATGATCTAGCATAACGAAAGAACAATTGTTAGGGAGAAAGCTTACCTCAACTCGATAACATGACTTAGGACATAAAAAAAGGAAATATTTCCTAAAATGTCTTATAGCCTCCTACTCATAGTTGTGGTGCACAAGACAACCATGAGTAAAACTCTAATCAATGAGGTGTGTTGGACTCCGAGGATCTAACAACCTAGTGCTCTGATACCACCTTTGTCATGACCTAAGGCTATGACCTAGACATGACTGGCGAATGAGGAACCCGAAGGAACCCCAAACAAGACTCATATTACACATCCTTGGTCGCGAAAGTAACTAAAATGACAATAAGAGATAAATGTAAACAAGGGGGAATTGAGACTAAGGATAAACTTGCATATCATAAACATCAAGAGTCAATAGAGTCATGCTCATAGCATAGATACATAACATGTCCAATAATACCTCTACTATAAAGATAAGAATGGGGGCCAGGACAAACAAGTTATGCTTACCCTTATAGTCAATACATAAGTCAAAGAGAGAAAGTCTTAATACACAATAATAGATCATGAGCAACGTCCCTGGAATAGAGGACTCACCAGCGAGCTTGGTAGAAGTCGTACTAGGCACGTGGTGGAAGATGATCAAACGGTACACCGGTTCCTACATGGTGACATCATATAGGCATAAAGTATGCATTAGTATGTTTGAATGTACTAAGTTTGTAGGATGGAATGCAACAAGACGTAGGTATCAAGGTAAAATGCATAATCATAAGCAATGACTAGCATACGAACAACATGGCATGTACGCATGATGCTTGAAGTAAAACCATGCTTATATATTTCATAATACGTGTGTAAGGAGTGACCATTATAGTTCAAGACATGGTCTACCACGCCCATGGATAGGCGCATGAGGTGTGAACACCATCATAAGGTTGATAGAGTACCAACCCCCTACCAAGGTTGATGGAGTACAAACCTCCCACCGAGGTTGACAAAGTAAAAACTCCCTTCAAAGATGATGGGTACAAATACCCAACATGGTTACCTAAGCCTACTATGCCCAGAGCAAGGAGACCAAGGTTCCAACCCCTCGATAGGTTACCCGAGCCTACAACCCACCGAGCTAGGCTTGTTCATCCCCAACGCAATATAAAGATAATATCATAAATATATACACTCCTTTCATGATCATAAACATACATTCCTTTTCATCATCATTTCATCATGATTTCATCATCATATATTCATTCAACTCATAAGACATACATTGGACCTTTAATTCCACAAAAATCCATAACCAGACATTTTATTAAACACTTAGAAGGTGTGTAATGCTAGTGTAAGACCATGTAATTCATGAATGAATCATGCCAGAAAAAATTAGTGTAAAGCCATAAATAGATACCAGGAAACACCCTCTAATAATATACATCAATACCCTTCATCAATTCTCAACTTAGACCTTAGATTCATGGCCCCAAATATAGAAAAACATTCATAATTTCATAAATCTCAATATAGTGTGCAGTGATTTTCGTAATAAATAAGATCCATGAGTAAATAAACCTTAAATCATGCAATTTTAAGAAAAGGAAGTTCCATATCATGGGTGAAAGGAATCCATGAAAGAAACCCATATACCTTAGCTTTGGGGGAACTCTTGATGAAGATTGAAAATAGAGACTTGAAGCTTGAAGCAAATCCTTTGTTCCGGATGATTGTTTTGAGACTTGAGTTTACGAGTGAAACATTTTTCTAGGTGCTTGAATGATTAGTAGGGAATGTTTAGAATGAAATGGGGGTGAAAAGTGGCTAGGTATAGGTATATTCACATTTGGAGACACATAGGCCCAAGACTTAAAAGCCTTGGACCACAAGAAAAATAACAGGCAGAATTTGCACAAGTCCACATGTTGTGTGCAACACGGACCTATCGCGAAGGATAGATTTACACTCGTCCACAATAGCTATGCGTTGCGGCACTATTGCAGATTAGTTTTGGAAATCAAAATTCTTTAAAATTTGAAATCGCTATTCATTTACTCTAAAATCTGGGTTAGACCTTTCTCCCCCTAATTTTAACCCGTTGAATAAGAATATGAGGTCGAACTTTTGATATCACACACGGATTTTGAGATATATGAAATTACAATTCCAGGCACTTTTGAGGCATATTTTAGGGCACTTTTTGGGGTCATTTCAATAATTCTCTCAAGGGTTCTAAAATATTTTTCTCTCTAGAAGAAGAATTCCATTGAAGCTAGGGATTAAAGGTTTTTTCAGGTTTTTGCAGTTTTTCATCTTTAATTCTAAAGGATTCTCACCAGAGGTATGTAGAAATTCATTCATGGATTAATGTCATCCACGATGCCCAATCCGAAATCTTCTTTTATCAAAATTCCATGATGATTTCTTGTGGGATTTTATGTTATTAGTCCAAATGCATAAATTATGATTCCTATATGATGATTATGTCGAATTATACACAATTATGAAGAATTATATAATTTAGGTGACTTTTAAAGAAAAAATATATGATTTGAAATATGTATAATTAGGGCTTAATGATTTGATATGGGTTCCTTTAATAATGATCCAATATATTGTAAATATATATTTTCTACTATGAATCTCACCTAATTGCATGATTTTGACTCAATTTTCCATGGATACATAATTTGCCCTAGTCTGTTATGATAAAGTTATAGATTTTCATGATTATGATCTCCAGTATGTGAAACCATATTTTATGACAATGATGATGTTATGACGATGATGATGCTATGATAAAGAGGGTGATGAATATCCTAATGTTTATGTTGATGATGCTAAGGTGAGAATGTTTCACCACATTTTATGAAAAAGTTACGTACATAGACTATTCTTATGACATGAGGTGTTTTTATGAAAATTTATAATGACTATTTTACAAACTATAAAAGTATATTTTAATAAAATATGAACTATGTTGAAAGCTATGTATATGCATGATTTATGTATTTCATGGGATATGACTTATGTGGCTACCCACATGGTAGGATGTCACTTCTATACGCTCTAAGCTTACCTAACACTTAATAACATGCAAAGAATTTAACTCGTGACATATCACTTATATATAAGTAATGAATTCAAAATAGGTAAAGTTATTGGATTTTGTTCTAAAGGTGGATTAGTTAATTTCTAGCTTAAGTTTTTGGTGTAAGTACTTTGCAAGTAATTTAAACTACTAGCTTACGAGCTACATATGTATTGCCCATACTGTTGTAGCACGCTGAAAAGTATTACCAATGTTATCCAAGGAAATAAAATTTACTAGTTTCTGTTTCCAACAATCATCTTAACATAATTGGTATTTTAATAGAGAAAAGCTTGCCAGCTCAAACTTAACTAAACAAGCCAAAACTAAAAGTTACAAACTATGGTTCCATATTTTACACTAGCTTTTCAAATTTATTCATACATATGCAACAGGAGAATCATATACATGTCCGAAAACTACTACAATGTATATATGACAAGATGCAAATGTGATCTTCTGTACAACTCCCAAAATTTATCTTTAATAGTCATCCTCAAGCATCATCTCCAGTACTCCCTATGATAGAAACAACAATCGCTAAGCATGGAGCTTAGTGGTGTAAAAGCTAAAAGCTAAGAACCTCAAATCCCTTAATTTACCCTTCTTAAGTCAAAGGGAAACACAATTGGAATATAGTAAATAGACTAAGTGAACAAATACATCAATAACATCCAATAGGATATTAAAAGATCTAAGTATCAAGGGTTCTTGGAACAATTCTAACAAGACATTCAAATGACAAGTTTCGCCTCATATGTAAGCCATGCCATCACACCAAACATAATGAAGTATCAAGGAGGACCAAAGCCCTTGTGTCAAGAAGGGTGAAAGCCCAATTATCAAGAGAACCAAGAACCATGTTAAGAGTGACTTTCTAGTTTGTACACAAGATGACTGCATCCACACTTAGGACAAATAAAAAATTCACAATCGAGATGGAAATTGATCCGAACAAGAGGCATGCCAATGGTGAAAAAGTCATAACCACAAGACGGACAAAGTCCACAAGGATGTCAAGTGATCAGGTAATTAGAACAAATGAGCGAATTAAACAAGTTCCTTACAAGTCCCAAAATATATCAACACAACCAGATAAAATGCCAACAACATTGTTGAGATACCAAGATTACATTCAAATGTACCAACAGGTATATAAAAGGCGCAAGAACAAGATTTTACACGAACCTGAACCTTTTAGCACGCAATCAACCCAATCGATTTCAAGTCGTGGATCAATACGACATCTATTTCTTCAATCAATTTCCTTAAGATTGTACAAGAGTGTGATCACCTTAATATTCATCTACATTATCAATTAACATTCAACACTTTTAACAGGTAGCAACTAACAAGAGAAATGCCAAAACTCAGTCCTATTTTAACAAATCGAGCTCTTCTCGACAGATTTACTGTAATCGAAAACTATAGATATAAGTATATAGGTTGTAAATGATCAAGAATCACTTCAAAAAACCCTTTGCACAAGTATTTATTATAGAAAAACTAAAAGCACACCCCCAGGGATTTCTATATCAAAACTCTGGACAGAACTTATCCTAACTTTCCACTATTTCGAATCCAAAACTACCAAATTAGGTCCCAACATAAGCATAAGAGTTGTAGATACATGTATTGAGGTTGCAAATAACTAATAAGCATTACAATTACAGCTCACACATCAAGATGTTATGAAAATATTAACAACAACATATAGAAGGCTTCTCAAACAAAAGACTGTCTAGAACTTTCACTATGTTTCATGCCTTCTATTGATCTTATACAAGCAGATTTAGATTTTTGCATAAACATAAACAAGTTTTAGGTATGATAATTAGATTTTCAAAACACATTCATACTAAAAACAAAGTTATATACAATGAGATATTTCATAATTACTACACATTATTCCATCTAAAGACAGAATTCAGTCACTTACCAAATGATAGAGGATTTGTTAATTATGCTCTAACAAACTAATGTTTTTTGTGTGTGCTTGTGAAAAATATGGATAGGACAGAGTATATAAGGTCTTATAAGGACAATAAACCGGCTTATTTTGGGGAAAGGTTATATTATATGAAAAGCATCTTAAGAGAAAAAAAGGTCCAATAAGGTGGCTGCCCTACTTTGCTCTTTTTACATATGGTCACACATAATAATTAATAATAAGGATGCTTGAACATGTGTAATTTTATAAAAGTAAATAAATTTCAATAAAATGAACCCCTCCCTCATTTCTTTCTATGATTTAAGAAAATTGATTTCCCTAACGACACAAACTCAAGTCAAAAAGTGGTGAAATAGGGGTTGATTTCATCTTTGAAGGAATACCCTTTTGAAAAGTAATTATATTTTTTCATAATAAGGGCATTACAACTCTCTCCCCTTAAGAAATTTTGTCTCAAAATTTACCTTGTGCTAGTCTCGAAATAAGTGTAGAGTTTGGATCCTCGTATCTTCTTCCCCTCCCAAGTGGCTTCTTCTCCTGAATGGTTCCTCCAAATTACCTTTATTAAGGGATTTTCTTATTTTTAAGTTCTTTTATTTCACGATCTTGAATATGGACAGGTTCCTCATCATATGTTAAATCTTAATTAACCTCAATAGATTCAACTGGTAGGACATGAGAGGGGTCAGAACGATATCTTCTGAGCAATGACACTTGGAAGACATTGTGGATCTTGTCCAATTTAGGTGGTAATGCCAATTTACGTGCAACCGGTCCCACTCTTTCAAGTACCTCATAGGGTCTAATAAATCGACGGCTGAGATTTCCCTTTTGGCCAAATCTCATAATTTTCTTCCATGGAGATACTTTTAAGAATACCCTATCACTAACTTGATACTCGACATCACGCCTTTTAAGATCAGGATATGATTTTTGCCTATCCGAAGCGATCATTAGATGATTCTTGATCACCTTTAGCTTGTCTTTTGTCTGCTGCACAATTTTAGGACCAGTAAGTTTTCTTTCACCAACTTTGATCCAACAAAGAGGAGTCTGGCATGTTATTCCATATAAGGCTCATAAGGAGGCATTTCAATACTTGTTGGTAGCTATTACTGTAAGAGAATTCTACTATAGCCAAATGTTTGTCCCAACTTCCCTCAAACTCCATGATATATGCTCAAAGCATATCTTCCAAAATTTGTATTGCTCTTTCTAACTGACCATTTAACTCAGGGTTAAATGAGGTGCTAAAATTTAAATTGGTACCCAAGGCCTCTTGCAAGCTAGACCAAAATCTAGATGTAAACCTAGGGTCTCTGTCAGAGGCAATAGAGATAGAGATTCCGTGCAACCTTATAATCGCATTAATGTGAAGCTAACCTCTTAAGTGAATAATCCATCCTAATTGCTAAGAAGTGAGCACTTTTAGTTAATCTATCCACTATTACCCATATTGCATCATGGCTCTTTTGAGTGTGAGGAAGTCCAAAAACAAAGTCCATTGTTATTCTCTCATATTTCCATTCCAGCATCAGCAAGGGTTAGAGTAACCCAATTGGAACTTGATGTTCTGCTTTTACTTGTCGACAAACCAAGCATTTTGAAATGTACTCTGCAATGTCTGTCTCCATACCATTCCACAGTAGTGTTCCTTAAGGGTCTAGTAAATTTTTGTACCTCTAGGGTGCATGGCATATGATGAATTGTGTGCTTCCTTCAAGATATGCTCTTTCAATCTCATCATTAGGGACACACAACCTATTTTCATAAGAGAAAACACCATCCTCTGTTAATGAAAAATCATGTTTTTCTCCTTGAACCTTCTTGGTCAGCTTCATGAGTTTCTCATCTAACTTTTGTGTTTCTCTTACTTGCTCAAGCAATATAGGTTCAACTTGCAGTTGGGAAATAATCGAGCAAGATGGATGAAGTGTAATACGAACATTCATTGCTCTTAACTCAAAAAATAAAGGCAGTGGACTCAAAGATAGGCTTGCAAAGGACTTGTGATTTAAGGCATCTGCAACCACATTAGATTTCCCAGGATGATAATCAATCTTTTGCAATCCTAATCCTTAATAAGTTCAAGCCATCAACATTGCCTTAGATTCAGCTCCTTTTGTGCATCCAAGTATTTCAGGCTTTTATGATCAATAAATATGTAACATTTTTCTCCATACAGATAATGTCTCAATATCTTTAAGGAAAATATTATAGCAACAAGTTCCAGATCATGAGTACTATAATTCTTCCTGTTGTTTTAATTTTCGAGAGGCATAAGAAATAAATTTCACCTCTTGTATCAGAACACACCCTAGACCACGATAAGATGCATCACTATATACCACATACTCCTTTCCCTCTAGTGGCAGAGTAAGTACAGGAGTTTGCGTCAATAAGGATTTAAGAGTTTCAAAACTCTCTTGGCATTCATCACTCCAGATGAACTTTCCTCTTTCTTCAAGGGATTAGTAAAAGGGAAGGCTATAATGGAGGAGGCTTTCACAAACCTCCTATGGTGTCCCTCCAAGCCTAGGAAGCTTCATACTTCGGTCAGACTTTTGGAAGGCTTCCATTCAACAATTGCTTGGGTTTTACTAGGATCCACCTTTAAGCCTTCAGTTGATACCACGTGCCCCAAAAAGGTTACTTCATTTAGCCAAAATTCACACTTGGAAAGTTTTGTATAAAGTTCTTTCTCCTTTAAAATTTGCAAAACAATTCGAAGATGCTTATCACCATCTTTACTACGCTTGGAATACAATAAAATATCATCTATAAAAACTACCACAAATTGATCTAGAAATGGCTTAAATACTCAATCCATTAGATCCATGAATATTGGGAGAGCATTAGTCAACCTGAACGGCATCACCAAAAATTCGTACTAACCATACCGAGTTCTAAAAGTAGTTTTATTAATATTTTTCTCTCTAATGCACAGTTGATGATACCCAGACCTCAGATCAAGCATTGATATTAGATTAGCACCCCTCAACTGATCAAATAAATCATTAATCCTTGGCAGAGGATATCTATTCTTGATTGTTATTTTTTGAGTTTTTTGTAGTCAATACATAGTCTAAGAGTTTCATCCTTCTTCTTTACAAATAAAACAAGGGTTCCTCATAGAGAGACACTAGGATGGATAAAACCCTTCTAAAGAAGTCTTGCAACTAATTCAACTCTTTTAGTTTTACTTGAGCCATCCTATAAGGAGTAATGGAAATAGGAATAAATATGGGAATAAGCTCAATTGGAAATTCAACTTCCCTTTTCAGGGGTAACCTAGAAAGATTTTCTGGAAAGACTTCTGCAAAGTCACACATGGTAGGTATATTTTTAAGACAAGGGCTCCCCAAGCGTGTATCAACTATGTGAGCAAGATACATATCACAACCTTGTCGAATCATCTTTCTTGCCAAGGCCGCAGAAATAATATTAGACATTAATGATCTTTCACCTTGTACAATAATATGAGAAAATGTAGGGTACTTAAAAGTCACATGCTTTGATCTACAATCCTCTACTGCATGCAATTTATAAATCTAATAACATCAAAATCTTTGAAGGGAATTTCAATCAAATCCACTGGGAAAACTAGATCTTTGATAATGAAGGGACAAGCTCGGTAAATTCGATTAGAAATAACTCACAGCCTAAGGGACTTTCAATTAGCACATTATAATCAAGCCTCATAGATTTCACATTTTCACGAAAAATGAGCGATGAACAAATATAAGAATGTGTAGAACTAGGATCAAACAATGTAAACACACATAAGACAAATAAGTAAAATTTACCAACAACCACGTCTTAGCAATATTGATCATCCCTCTATTTCATAGCATAAGATCTTGTCATAGCCCTTGTCTCACTAGGCTAATTTGCTCCACTTGCTCCAGTCGCTTGGATGTTTTTTTTGCTCTTGCACCCCTACTGGTTTGGGAAGGAATAGTAGAAGGCTTCTGAAGTGAGCTTTCAGTGCACAAGGAGGGAACCTGTTTAGGATAGTCCTTCATATTATAATCAAAACTGCCGCAGTTAAAACATGCACCAGAAGCTCTCCTGCGAACACCATAATAATTTTTCCCACATTGTTCACACGTAGGAACATGAGTCTTGCCAAGACCCTTATTTGGAGTACTACCTATAGAATGATCTGCTTTGCTTTGCTTGAGTTGAGGTGACCTTTTAATATCACTAGCCTTAGAATCCTCAAACCTTCCCCTTTTGTATGGACCTCCAAAATCTGATCTAAGTTTTCAATGTTTATTTTCAAGTCTACTAGCTTCTTCCTTATCAAATCTTTCCCAGGTAAGAGCAGCGAAAACTAATTTTCAGAAGTGCTCGTGTTGCAAGATTGACACATTCTTTCTAATAGAATCATTTAAGCCGTCTTCAGATCTCCTACACTTATCTTTCTCCTCTTTAATAATATTTTCAGCATAACGAGAAAGCCTTAAGAACTTTTATTCATATTCAGCAATAGACATGCCCCACTATCTCAAACTTAGAAACTCTTTTTTCTTAGCATCACAATATACAGGTGGAACATACTTCATATTAAACTCCTTAACAAAATCATTCCAAGTAAGAACTGGAGGGTTTACCTTGGCAGTTGGAACACTCACCCACCAATCATAAGCATCATTTTGTAATAGTGAAATAGCATAATTAAATTTTACAACATTTTAACACTCCAATTGCTCAAACACCCTCTCCATGCGTTCCAACCATTATTTACCATCAGTGAGATCGATAGAACCTTCAAATTTACCCCACCCATTTTCCTTGTTTTCTCGAAGTTTATCCTATTAGGATTATGCATTGCTTCAGTCATGTGATGGAAGAATTCAACCATTTGTTAGAAAGCGGGATTCATAACCTGAGTACTATAGCTCATCCGAGGATGTGAGACAAGTTTTACACCTCAGTTTCTAACTCCATACCCACTAGTACGGGGGACGTATTGATCAAAGAGATGTTTGCCAACCCTTCTTGTGGACGAGGTTGGGAATAAGAGTTATCTGATCCTTCCCGTGTTGTTTCCATAGGTCTATTAGAGCAAGAGGCCATAATTCAATTTCTTCAAAAGAGAAGATCACATTGCATCAGGGACATATACATGATGCATATGCATTTTATGGAACTAAACTAGCATTAATCATCTCCACCTCTACGAGGTAGCGGTAAGGTCTGTGTACGATCTACCCTCCCCAGACCCCACTTGTGGGATACTACTGGGTATGTTGTTGTTGTTGTTGTTTGAAACTAGCATTAATCATGTAAATAATCAAATAGCATAGCTTGGACCATTTACAAAATAGAAAAATATACAAACAATTCACATCAAAAGTCCTAGAATCACAAGTCTGGGCTATGATACCAATTCTTGTGGCAACCCTCATGGTAGAATGCCACTTTTGTACGCTCTAAGCTTACTTAAACTTAATAACATACAAAGAACTTAACACGTGACATATCTATTATATTTAAGTAATGAATTCAAAATAGGTAAAGGTATAGGATTTTGTTCTAAAAGTGGATTAGTTGATTTCTAGCTTAAGTTCTTGGCATAAATACTTTGCAAGTAATTTAAACTACTATCTTGTGAGACATTTATATATTGCTCATACTATTGTAGCACATTAAAAAGTATTACCAATGTTAAAATCCAAGTACATAAAATTTACTTGTTTCTATTTCATACAATGATCTTAACAGAACTGGTATTTTAATATAGAAAAGCCTGCCAGCTCAAATTTAACTAAACAAGCCAAAACTTAAAGTTACAAACCATGATTCCATAATTTACACTAGCTTTTCAAATTTATATATACATATGCAATAGGAGAATCATGTACATGTCGCAAAAATACTACAATATATATATATATATATATATATATATATTATCTTCAATGGCCATCTTCAAGCAT